>VMDR010001855.1:0-76424 GCA_007922815.1 Macrotus californicus | reverse complement strand
AAATGAATACTTGTTCATTACCAAAAATGTCATAAAATATAAACTAAAAGAAGAACATTAAAAACAACCAGGCTTCACATTAAGTTGACTGTAGATTCCCAAACACAATATTATGTTATCTTACCTCTTTTCAAAAATAGTCATTTGTCCATTTCCAATTTTCAGGTGCATTTTCCACTTTTTTTATTTTCCCAAAATTACTGGCCGTGATCCTACACTTACTTAGGTTAGTTTTCAGCGCCTTGGGCCAGAACTCGTCCAGGTCCGAAGGATGAAGTCCTTGACAGAGGCTTCCTGTTCTCCCACTCCCTCGGCTCCTACCTTGGACTTCAATCCCTTCCTAACCATATTTATTCCACACTTCCAGGTTTGAAGATCTTTCACTTTCATAAAGAAGATGAAGCAAAATAAAAGTTGGGAAGAAGTTCTATTTCCCTTCTGTCATCCATTAGCCTTAGAACATCAGCTTCAGTACACTGTCCTGGCCATTTTTGCGATGGGCATATCCACCAAAGGACCATTTTGATGCCTTAACATTTTTTCATAAGCTTTGACGTATTTTTTTCTTGGCTCCAGTTTACCAGCTGTGATTACAACAGTCTTTCGTTTTCCCCTTAGCAATAGTGATGCACTTTTCTCTGATCGTGCGTGCTTGTGTGTGTGTGTGTGTGTGTGTGTGTGTGTGTGTGTGGTCTTTATAATCCGATCTCATTGGTGGCCCATTTCATTGGCGACTCATTTCTTCTTTACATTCCTCCCTCTTTTCCTTCACACCAAGATCATTAAAGTTTTTTCTTTTTAATTGAATTTATTGGGGTGCTATTGTTAATAAAATTATATGGGTTCCCAGTATATAATCCTACAATACATCACCTGTATATTGTATTGTGTGTTCATCACCCCAAGTCGTCTCCTTCCATCACCATTTGTCCCCCTTCTACTCTGTTTTACTTCTCTTCACCCTCCTCCTGGTAATCACCATGGTGTTATCTGGGTCTACGAGGGTTTTATTTGTGTGTGCTTAATTCTTTTACCCAAGATCATTTTTAAAAACTATATTTTCAGATTTTTTTAAGTCACTTCTCCCTTTATCGACTCTAGCTATATCAACATACCTATCTTTTCTTTGAGTTTTTGAAATCTCAGATAGATGCTTCATTGTGCCCTCTGCTTTTCTTTGGGCTATGACAAGGATGATATGGAGTGTTACATTCAATAAATAGTGTGTGGATGTTATATTCGATATGGCTATAAGGTTAGTAGCAGAAGGAACAGGCTGTGGCTAAATTAAACAAAAATGGAATTTGTTGGGCAGGTCATCAGGAAGCTCACAGACTACTAAGAAGATTCAGAACCAGGCTCTGAAACAGTCAGAACTAGAGTAGCTCCAGGAGTTCACTCAGTAGGAATTAGCCTGTCTTTGTGTAATTTATTTAAGATTAAAAGTCCTAGGAAAGATAGTGCATCTGATTGGCCTAGCTAAGTCCAACACCTGTCCCTTGGCTGGGAGACAGCAGGGAGTCCTGATTGACATGTGAGGAGGCAAACCCTCTAGAGGGAACTAGGGCGAAATTGCCTGCAGTGGGGGAATGAGTGGCAGAATACTGAAGAGCAAATGTCCTCTAGCTACTGTCTCCCAAGGTTCACCGCACTTCCTCTTTACCGATAAGTTCTACCTCTTTTTCTCAGAATTAAGCATTGGCAGGTGTTGCCTTTATTGATCCATTTGCTTCTGAGAAAAGATGTTGTTAGCAACAGGCATTAGAAATTTATGAGATGCTCTGTTATTAGGAAGATGAGACTTCCTGCAGGTTCCTGAATAGTGGAAGTCCCATCAATACCAGTAATCTCTGTGCCGATTTTAACAATACCTCTGAGATTCTATTCCTGTTGTGGTCCCAAATCTTTTATAAAGATGTATCAACAAACATTTGCCGCCTACTAAAATATTAAATTACTTTAACAATCCTATTTTAGGTTTATTATATAAACATTGGAAATCATAAATATTTATTCAGATCCCATTATTTCCTCCTGAAAAATATTAATTGCTCCCTAATAACATTAATAACCCACTCTATATGGGTACCGGCTGTGGACTTCCTGATACTCTTTCATCTTTCTTTCATACTTGGTACCCTTCATAAGATTTGATGTTTTGGTTTTTCTTAGAATTTTTCTCCCAGTGCATAGTTTCAGGAATGTCATTCACTCTTATCCTAGTCAGTGTGTTCCTTCAAAACATCTGCCAGGAGCTTCTGCCAGTCATGGAGCTAGCGGCTCCCTCCTCGTGACTATCTTCCTTTAAAGACAGAATGCTCAACAAGGAGGCATTTTAAAAATTGCCGTGTTGCCTAGTTCTTTAATGTCCTATCTAAAATAAAATATATGTAAGCTCCTTCTGATTTTAGCATGATGTGTTCTATAACTGGAAGTTTATACTTCTTAATCCCCTCCCCTTTACCTCCATTTCCCCAACAGCCTCTGCTCTAGCAACCAGCAGCTTGTTCTTTGTACCTATGAAGTTTTTTTTTTTCTGTTTGCAGCTACTATGGAAAACAGTACAAAGTTTTCTCAAAAACATTAAAAATAGAACTACCATATGACCCAACAATTCCACTTCTGGGTACCCAAAAAAATCTAAACAGTAACTTGAAAAGATATATAGACCCCCGTGTTCCTTGCAGCATTACTTACAATAGCCAAGATATGGAAGCTGCCTGAGTGTCTGCCGAAACATGAGTGGATAAAGAAGTCGTGGTACATATCTGCAGTGGATCATGAATCACCTGTAAAAAGAATGAAATTATGGCATTTGTGACAGCAGGGACGGACCTAGAGGGTATTATGCTAAGTGAAGTAGGTTGAACAAAGAAAGACAAATACTATATAATTTCACGTATATGTGGAATCTAAAAAACCCTTTTAATTTCAGAAACATACTAATCTGGAAATCTGTAATTTGCCCGTGACTCAATTTTCTTATTCTTGAGTGTTTTCACTTATCTGATCAAATGCATATGTTATTTCTGTGCATTTAGTATTTTGGTGGCTTTCAAACTATTTGACCATGACCAACAGCAAGGAAAACATTTACATTGCTATCTATCTATCTATCTATCTATCTATCATCAAGTATCACCCAAAGCACTAAACCTTATTATGCACAATATCCTCAGATAGTTTTTATTCTAGTCTATTCTATTTTATAAAAATGCAGGTCTCAACCCACTTGATTTTATGAGCCATTAATGGCTCGCTACCTGTAGTTTGAAAAACACTGCTCTCTATGCCGCCCCACAGGCCTGGGGTAAAATTCAGGTGTTTGCATCGTGTAATAAAAATCTTAAAAGCCTTTGCTGTCTGCTTGCTAAACTGTTCTCTTAAAAGTTAAAAGTCATCCTTGCTAACGTACTGGAAGCAACATAAATCTGAGACTGCCTCAGAAGTTGGCATTCATGTGTTATAATTTGGTGCTGGTGATGGCAGTATCAGTAAGTGCACCTGGCTCTGTCATTCTGCTTGATTGTCTGTCGCAGTTGGGGACGTGCTTTCCCTCCAGATGCCCTCTACTGCAGCTCCACGAAAAGAATGCAAATGCTAGTCAGCCCTGGTCAAGAATCTGTCTCCCTGTAGCCTATTAGGTTACGTGGCAGAGTGGCGTGTGTCTCTGTCACTCAGAAGAGTGACCTGTTATGTGGGGAGACCAGGAGAATGGAGTAAACTTGAAGGCAAGGAAAGGGGTTACAGGTGCAGGATAATTCATCCTAGTCTTACGCTATCACCCCCAGAGCAGTAGTAATGACCCCATGTTTGTGCTCAGGTCGGCTCAGGAGGATGGGGAGCGACATCGACATGATTTGTCAGTCACCTGTGTGTCAGGCCCTGCTCCAGGCACCTTTCATGCAGTCATGGTAGTAAGCATAGTAAGAACTAATGTGTATGGAGAGCTTGTTTTGCTTTATGTCTCACAATTCTATGAAGCAAACGCTAGTGATTCCCAGTTTTGCAGATGAGAAAACTGAACCTTAACGAGGGAGAATAATTTCTTCCAGGTTATGTTGTTGGCATAAGATGGAGGAAGGACCAGAGCCCAGGTCTGCTCGAGCCCAGAGCCTGGGTTTGCCCTGCACCATCTCTATGTGACAGATAGGAAACTGGCTCAGAAAGGTGAAGAGGTCAGTCCAAGGTCACACAGGTGACAGGTGTCAGAGCCAGGATTCACGTGGAGTCTGCCCTGGACACCACATTCTTTCACTAGAACTGCTTGGGGTGCCTGCGTCCTAAGCCCACAGCAGCCTGGAGCAATGTGGGAGGGGGTGTGGCTCTCCCAGGAAGGCCAGCTCTGGTGGTTGGGTGAAGCACCCCGGGGCTGCTCCTGAGGAACTCTCTGTTGATTCTCCACAAGCTGGACAGGGGCGAAGGGTGAGGGCGTGGGTCTCATGAACCATCCTGTGTCTTTAGACAAATAACAACAGTACAAGCTCAGGGACATTTCTGAGTTCTCTAAAGCTCTGATTCCTAAAGGTGTGAGGACTTAAAAATTTTTTCAGTTCAACACAAAGACTTGACTCTCAAGTTTCCCTCTTAACCCATGCACATTATGAGAGGCCCAAACTGACGTTAACTTCATTGCTTAGACAAAGAGAAAGAAGCAGAGGAGGGCAGGAGTCGTGCCGCATGGTTCTCAGTACTCAGCACTCTAGCTCTCCTCCCCTGGACCTGGGGAACTCCGGAGAAGGGATTTCTAGCTCCAGGAAGACAGTTAACATTTGGTTGAAGAGGAAGCTGTCTAGATTAGCAACCTCTACCAATGCCACTGCAGTCACTTAAGGAATAGAGTTAATAGTTGTTAATGTGGTACATACTTATTTTACGTGAGCAGAATGCCACCATCGTTGCCTCAGTAGGAGTGTGATTATTCTGCTTCTAATTTGGGAGCTTTCTGTATTACTTATGTATTATTATTTGTTAGGGTACTTGTCTGAATGGCCGTGGCATATAATGGCTCCCAGGGCCGTTCAGGACAGTGACTGTGTCTGCAGTGCTCATCCCGGCATCTCCATGGCCTCGTGGCCTGGTGCCGGTCATGCCGCAGGTGCTCAGTCAACAGTCATTGAATGAGTAAGTAAAGGTTTTGATCTCCTTTCCTTTTTAATTTCAGATGGGAAAAATAATGGCTGGAAAATATTTACTGCAGGAAAATTTTTAGCTGTAAGAGTGTCAAGGTTTTGATGGATAAACCCTGTTCTGTAGTTTAGAGGCTAAGTATAGGTTTTGATCACTAAATGACTCATATTAGTACCAAACTAGTCACATTAGTTTTGTTTCTCTCTAAACAAATAATCAAATGTTTCGTGGAGGTTTGGGTTGTTCACATTTTTTAAGTTTTTACTATTTAAAATATGCAGGCTTAGAAAAGGGCATAGATAGTCCCCAGCAATTTGAGTCCTGATTAGATACAAGTTCTTCTGCTCTCACGTCACCACCATCCATGTGGGGGAGGCAGTTCTCCCCTCCTAGGCACAGACAAGTCCCAAAAAAGACTAACCCCAATTTTTGTTTTTGGTATAAGCTTTACAAGGGCCAACCAAGGGTAGAGCCAGCTTGCTATAGCTATTAGGTGACCTGGGAACTTGGGGTCAAGGGAAAACAGAGATCACCCCAACAATGGACTGGTAAAATGGAATAAAACAACAGATAAATACTTCTTTAAAAAATGAAGTCGAGTCCTTGTCTTTTGAAGGTACAAGATGATGTGAATTAAACCCAGATAAATCACCAAGACATTCAACTGCTCTTTGTAAGGAGGAAGTTCCAATCCATCTTTTATTTTTCTATTTTTATATGCATGAGAAGAAACAAAGATTATAAAACTAGATAAGGATCCCAGCATTAACAGCTGAACAGATTGAAGAAATTTGAAAATTACAATCAAGAGATACCACTTAACACCCAGTAGAATGGCTATTATCCAAAAAGTGGAAAATTACGAGTGTTGGAGAGGATGTGGAGACATTGAACCCTTTGGCGCTGCTGGAGGGAGTATGAAAGCGAGCTTCTGCTGTGGAAAGCAGTTTGGCAGTTCCTCAAAATTTAAACAAAGTGTTACCATTCGACCCAGCAATTTCACTTTCAGGTATATACCCAAAAGAATTAAATTAGGGACTCAAACAGCGATTCTACAGTGATGTTTTTAGGAGCATTGCTCACAATAGCTAAGAGGTGGAAACAACCCAAATGTTTATTATAAGACAGATGAAGGGATAAACAAAGTATGGCTATATAGATATAGATATAGATATAGATACAGATATAGGTATAGATACAGATATAGATGATGACATATTTTTCAGTCTTTAAAAGGAATACAATTCTGACATATGCTACAACATGGATGAACCTTGAAAACATAAAGCTAAGTAAAATAAGCCAGATACAGAGAACAAATATTGTGATTCTATTTAGATTAAGTTATCTAGAGTGGTCAAATTCATGGAGCCGCTAGCGGGTGGGGAGAGTAGGGAGTTTTGCTTAGTGGGTACAGAGTTTCTGTCTGGGATAATGAAAAACTTCTGGAATGGATACTGGCAGTGGTTGTACGACATTATGAATGTATTAAGTGCCGCTGAATCGCACACTTTAAGATAGTTCAAATGGTCATTTTGTGTTACGTATATTTTACCACAATAAACAAGAACATATTATAAAACCTGAGAATGCAGTAATTACATTCACAGTGTTGTACAACATCACCACCAGCTGCTGCCACCTCCCCCAGAATAGGTGACCTACAGCTCAGTCAGGGGGCTGGGTTCTGCCAATGTTCCCTGGGTGCCTAGCTGGCCTGAAACAGCTCTCCTTCCCCGGGAGCTGGGGAGGACGGGAGCTGCCACTTGGAATACCCACGTGGAAATCCACTGTCATCGCTCTTTCATGACACAGGCCTCACGGAGGGATTTCTCTCACCAGCTGCCCTACTCAGTTCCTTACTGAGCAGGGGCTTGGGGTGGGAAACTGCTCCTGTGCCTGGCCAGCCCCGCCCACCCCCCTTGCCAAGGAGAAGTCTTCTGCACGAAGCTGGGGAGATGGGGGCTGCCACTGGGCAGTCATTGCCCACTGCAGCGACCTTCCGCACCACGGATCTGGGCGTGTGGGATGGATGCTGCCGTGCCTTCCACCACTCCTACTGGGTTTCTGTCAATGTCACTGAATAAATATTTCTTAAATGGCTGTCAGCCCTTTGGCCAGTCTCCAGAGATTTTGGATAATTGTCTTTCCTAGTTTTGACCAGTTTCATAGCTGTCTCTCTGGGGGTGAGGTTTCCCTGGGATCCTTACCCTTCCAGAAGTCCCTCCTTCTGTGTAGAGTTTTAATCAACCATAATGGAAAGATGCATATTTTTTACAGCAGCATTTTGTACAGGTCCTTGTGAAGGATCTTCCTGGTAAGTTTATACGTCAATCTTACACCCTTCTCCTAGTCTCCCAAGGCTACATCCGATCCCAAGTCCGTCTACAAACTTGCTGGAGATAGCATATTAGTGGCCAAGCCCTGGGCTCAGAGAGCGACTAATCTGAACAAGGTGAAGCATTTAATTACATAAACCTGAGATCAAAAGTAAAGTGCCCCTGCAGGAAGGTAAGGAGATTAGCAGTGAGGAGACACACAGAGCTTTTGCAAAGACCAGCCCTTTGAAATCCACAAAAATCACCTGTCTGCTGATAGAGGCTTAGAGTGACTTCTGAAGGGATTGGCCCGTGTTGGTAGCACTCGCTTCTCAGAGATGGGTCATTATACTCGATGACTGTTTACTGAATGTCCCCTGGGATGCCAGCATTGTAATTATCTGTTTCTAAGGCTCAGCATCACCTTGCTTTGATTTTTTTTTTTTTTTTTTTGCTTTTTCCTCCTGTAATGACTTTGCTATTGCTGGGGATTTTGCATTTCTTCTATTTTCCCTTGGTTTTCCAGGAGTGAGATTCAATGCTCTATGTCCAGTCTTGCACAACCACAGCTCAGGATTTTAAACATTTTTCTGACTTGAAGAACCCGCCTCTCCAAGTGAAGCTGTTTTCTTCATTAGATTTGCTGCAGGTTGGAAGGGAAGCTGTCCTTCAACGATGACAAATAACACAGTCTCTGCAAATCACGAATGATGAATAGATTTTACTTCATCCACCCCCTTATCCTTCACAGGCTGGAGACCAGTTTCATTATTACTTTCTAGGAGAAACAAAATTATTTGCCAGCATCTTAATACGATGAATCGCTAAAATGAAAGAAGTATCCTGGTAATCCTTTCAGATGTCTCTTAATGTATCCCTTCATTTTCCTTCCAAAGACCACTTTAAGGCCTGTCCTGTGAAAAGACTCACAATGCACATTTTGAACATCGATACAAAGTGATTCTTCAGGAACGATGCCAGGAGCGTTAGCAGCCCCCCTTCACGTTGCCTGTGATCTCCAGCCTGTCCTTCCAAGCACCCTTCTCCTCGCCCCCTCCCTGCCCACGTGCATTCCGAATAGCAAGGCTTTCTGGCTGGACTCCTTGTTTGGGTCAAGTTCAGAGAGAGTTCTTGTGTTTCTTTCATCCTCTAATCAAGTTGCGGGGTGGAGGTCAGGGGAAACACATCTTACAGATGAAGGGCCAGTCGAATCTTTGATTCAAAGGCTGTGGCTCCATCACTTTCTCTCACATAGAAGTTGTATTCATCCCACACTTCCTACTGCAAATCACTCTGGTATGTCGGGACAATGCAGCAGATACACAGGACTTTTCCCACATCACACCACAAACACAGACCCCCTCTCTGGGGAACCGAAGAGAAACTTTTGGGCTTCCACTTCCCCTCCATTTGTTTGAAGGATCAAGAGAACACAGTTCCATTTTCAACAAAAATGAAAAAGGAAAATCATGAAAAGAGCCAACCTCCTTTTTTTCTCTCTCTTAATATATTGTTGCGTCCAGGGAAGAGGAAACAGTGAGCGCCACTGATACTGGGTCCCCAGGGACCCTCTAGGGTCCCTCCCCAGCTATCAAATGAGCACGTCTTCCTGCACTTGTAGCGCAAGTTTGTAACGGGACTGGAAGTTACTTTTGGCTCAGCTCCGCTGTGTTAAAAAAGGAAAAAGAAAAAAGAAAAAAAATGACACAATGCTTCAGGGAACCGGCTGTGTTCACACCTGGGTTTTCACAGAGAGGACAGTTTTTAGCTTTAAGGTTTTGGAGATTAGGAGAAAGGAGAGTTGAAAGATCATTAGCTGTGTCCCTGCCAGCCCCCGTAGGCCTGCTGAGCACTGTGTTCCTTGAGGGCAGGGACGCACTCTTTCCACATGTTTTGTTTTTGACTTCTCAAGGTGCTGTCTGTAGTGTCATGGGCCAATTCACTTTAGGACTTAAAATATGACTACATCTCACCTATTCTGTCTTGTTACAGAATAATGTGTGCACCAGATAAACATTCTCTAGATCACTAGACTGTTACCCTTTGAGAACTGAACAGTTTAAAGTGAAAATGTATTTGGAGTGCATTTAGTTAATAAATACAGTGCAGATTAACTAACAGTCCTTTGACCATGCAAGTTCATTATCATGAACATGTATTACTTTACGGGCTGGACCAGAGATGCTCTCTGGCCCTTAGGGATGAAAAGGATTCTGCAGCCTCACCTAACGGGCTTGGAGTCCCAGCCCCTCTCCATTCTCTGGTCTCCAATTCTGTGCTCGTTTATTTTCACTTCTGCCGTTTCTTCCCAGGACCTGTGTCTGAGAAGCTTCATGGTCCTCTTCAGTCTCTACTGTTGACTCCTTTACCAATTGTAACCCAGAACAAAACTGAAAGAAACCGAGATGGGCTTAATTCTGTATGCATTACGTACTTGGTAAATATGCTCTCTGACCACTGAGTAAAGAACATGAGTTTTATGATAACTATAAAAATCTAAACCATCCTCGGTCATATGAGGAGATGAACCTTATATTGTCATTTTATTTTGTACTTAGAAAGATATGCATTTATCTGCTATTAAAATTTGCCTTTGGTAGAAAAGTCAGTTGGACCTCCAAAGCAGATTTTGAACCACCCATTCCTAGCGTCTTCTTTGCTATCACCTTAATCCAGGCCAATGTTATCTCTCATGGACTATTAAAACTGCCTCTGACTGGCCTCCCCACATCATCCTGGCTTCCTTCCGACCCATCCTCCATAGCGCAGCCAGCACGAGCTTAAGAAATGTCAGTCTCATCATGTCACCCTCTGCTCGGTGGCTTTCCACGTCAGCCTCACCTCGCATCAGTCTCTCTCTCCTGCTGTGTTCCGCTGGTCATGAGGAGGGTCAGACCTGTCGCTGCGCAATGGGTCAGGGAGGAATATGTGCGAACCCAGTGACCCACTTGGGTTTCCGCTGGTACTTCTTTCCCCGCTTGTGCCTGTAAATGAGCAGCACAGCGACCCCTTTCTGACACGGGCATGTGTCTGTCTGAGCTGCTGTAACAAAATACCAGAGATGGGAGGCTCAGACAGCAAACACTTATATCTCACAGCCCTGGAGCCAGGGAAGTCCAGGGTCAGGGTTCCAGCAGATTTGGAGTCTGGTGAGGCCTGCTTCCCGGTTCTCAGATGCCTGCCTTCTTACTGTGTCCTCATGTGGAAGAGAGAGCGAGAGCTCTGGTCTCCCCTTTTTCTTACAAGAACATGAATCCCAGTATGAGGACCTCACCCTCATGACTTTATCTAAACTGAATTACCTCCCAAAGGCCTCACCCCAAATACTCTTACACTAGGGGTTAGGGCCTCAACTCCTAATTTTGGAGGACGCAAACATTGAGTACATAGCAGTGTGATGACCAGGGCTCAGATCCCTCAGCCATGAGGATCTGGGTCACGCCACCTGGAAAGATGAGAGATATCTAGGCAGGTAATGGAGAAAGGAGAAAATGAGTAACAGTTGTGTCTCTTAGGCTAATTGCTGCAGTGGGGGCTGAAGTTTGTCCCACTAACTCTGGTCTGCTAGGTTTTCCCTCCTGAAGAGAGGCCCAGTAGACTCCTGGAGGAGCTGCTCCATGCCTATGCACGAAGAAGTGGATGGGAATGAGGCAATCGGTGGACCGGGGTAGACACAGAGATGTCACCCGGTCTCTCTTCAAGGAAAGGCTTGCACTGACTGGTGAGGAGGGCAGTGAGCAGACTGCCTCCAGTCGTGGCTCCTCCAGAGTCCGCCCCTGCTGCAGAGTCACACCTTGCTGAGGTTACGCCCGTCTGGTGGGGATACAAGGGTCTGGACATCTTTGCCCAATGCGGCACAACTGTGATGAGCAGTCCTTGCCCTGAGCTGCCTGCTGAGGCTTGGTGGGGCCTACATCACAGTTTGGCTGCTCTCTTTGCTCAGTCTTCTTTCTTCCCCCTTCTTTTAACTTGATGCCAATCCCTAATAAGCACCTTGCACTCACGTTTGTCTCAGCATCAACTTCCAAAGACTTCAACCTGCTACAGGCGAAATGCTTTGAAGGCAAAGGAGGAACTTACCAGCTAGGTAATTTGAAGCAAGCTATTTCACTCTCTGGAACCTCCATTTCTGCATCAGTAACTCGGAGATAATGTTTGCCTCTCAGAGTTGTGTGAGGCTTAAGTGAGCTCGAGTGTGTAAATCACTTGGCACAGTGGTCAGCATATAACAGCATGTAACGTTTAAAAGGGGAGCGGCCACAGAAATGGACACTTTCCAAGCTGACACAGCTTTGCGAGTTCTTTGTTGAGGCAGGAGAGCTGAGTTCTGTTTTCTGGCTGCTTTGTTGATGACGACAATGGCTACTTCTTACATAGCATGGATTGTGAGCCAGCCACATAAATGTCTCACATATATTAACTAATTTAACCCACACAACAACTTGGTGAGGAAGGTACTGTTCTTAATGCCATTTTACAGATGAGGAGACTGAGGCACAGAGAAGGTCATAAATTGGTCTCAGGTCCCAAAGGTTGGAAGTGGGTGAGCTGGGCTTCAAACTCAGGAACCTGGCACCAGAAGCAGTGTTCTTGCCCACTTGTGGACACTGCCCCTTGGCTGAACTTCGTTCTATGAAGAACCTGATGCAGAATAAGGCAACCCTGCCTCTGATCTCCCACTTCCCCATAACACCTTTCCAGAACTAAGTGTTTTGAATGAGAAAGATGGAGAGGATGAGGAAGATGTCACCTGCCTGCAGATGGGCCAGGGGTCATTAATCATTTCTGAAGCCTGCGGGGAGGGAGAATCCAACACCTGCATCCCCAGGCTGAGGCCCCAGCCAATGGGCGCTACCTCGGCAGAGGGTGTGAGGGCGGGGGGTGTGAGGGCAGGGGTGTGAGGGTAGAGGGGTGTGAGGGCAGGGGTGTGAGGGCAGGGGGTGTGAGGGCAGAGGGTGTGAGGGCAGGGGCAGGGCTGAGACATTGACGATGGTAACTTCCTTCCAAATTTGGGGTATTTGCAAATAATTAACTGAGCTTTTTCAACATGTCTTTATTTGCTTAAATTAACAAAATATAGGTTACATGCTCTTTTCTGGTAAACTTCTTTTTCACTGAAGCAGAAAGCAATATTCACAACTTGGGTTGCTATACACTCGGAGTTTTAATTTTTAAATAGCAAGCCAGAATTCTGTACAAAATCAACATTTGGTGTAATGTTGTCCAAACATGTGAAGCATTTTAAATGTTAGCTCCATTACTTTTTGTTCCAGCAAAGCAAAGATCATGATTCAAAACACACTGTTAATATTTTATTAAATGCCTTCAGGGCTTAATAAATACAGTATGCACATTGGGGCAGCTTCTCAAATACAAATTCACCAGTTGCCCTTGTGGGGTTATGAAAGGTCAGCTTCAGTCTCATGACCAATGGGGAGTGAAATTTTTTTTAAAGAAAGAGTAAAATAAGTGAATGGCAATATGAGGGGGTGGTCATAGGCCTGAATTGAAAGGAGAAAGAAAAATATGCCACTTGGCTGGTTGGTTGGTTGGTTCAGCATGACAGTGGTCAAAAGCCTGAAAGTCATGTGGTAGTGACCTATTTTCAGAGTATTACGATGTGGTTACTGTCATGCTGTCCTGGCCTTGGAGTGCTGGTAACCTTGATGGTTTCATCCCTTAGTTCTCTGAGGATGGCCCCAGAGGCTCCTTTCCAGTTTTCATTCAGGTTAATGAGCTCGTTAGGCAGGGCTGGACAACCTTTTCCTGAGCTCTGCATTTATGCGTAGCTGTCCATATACCTTACTACCCAAACTGGGACACTTTGGAGAGTTTAGGTGACAAACTGGAAATCACCTTGGGACAACAGGCGTAAACCAGGGTTGTCCCAGGCAAACCAGGATGCTGGCCACTCAACAACATACAAAACCAATGTTGTACCCTTGGTTTTCAGGTCACTGTGTACTACCCATGGGGTTAGATCTAATTAAATACCTCACACCCAGAGTCAAGAGCTATAAACAGGCTTTAGAAGGTACCCATAACAACTTTTTATTACTTTTCCTAGACCTTCTTCTCTCTCCAAATGAAATTTTACTTCGAAGGCTAACATATTAAGCAGACGACAAGTGAGCCACTCAGTGATACAGGCATGAGGGCTGAGGGTATCTCTTCCTCCCCTTGCAGCCCTGGAAGGGTCCTGGTGGGACCTCGGCTCCTCAACTGACAGCTTGAAAACCACTCTTCGAGACCACACTCTTTCCATCTCAACATTAACTTGTTCCTCAAATGTTCCCCCATGATCCATTTTGGTTGGAAAGGACTAGAGCTTGCTATTCTAGATTTCCTGGCTCCTTTTCTAGCTAACCAGGCCCAGAACAAACTGGGACTCTGCAACCCTTACGGTAGGTCCTCAACACGTAACTGCTGAAAGAATGAATATGTTACAGGGCCCTAAGAGCTGGGGACCTCACAGGCCACATGGTCAGCCTCCTGGGTGATTTCTTCAGGGCACTGATGAGCTATATTGATAGTGCGTGGAAAGCAGGTTGGGGCCCAGAGTTGTGTTTATAATTGCAGAAACTGCAATATTCCCTTCACCCTCCCTGTGCAGTGACAATCGGAAACCCAAGCAGCTTTGGCACTTTGTGGTGGTGAGGCTGAAGGAAGGAGCTTTAAGCACAGTGGCAGGAGAAATGCACCAGGAATTGACAAAGCAACTGAGTGAATGATGAGAACTGGATGAGGCTAATGGGGAAGCACCTTGGCCGAGAGAAGAAGTCAGCATCCAGCATTCAGAGGTGGGCCAGGTCTTCTAAAGAACTATGCTGGGGACTTTGGGAGGAGAAGAAGCAAAATAATCAACAGTACCTAGCACTACAAAGAAGAGCTGAAGCTACCAACCTAGAGGCAGTTTTTACATAAACACAGACGCAGTACCAGAGGGTTCCTGCTTATGGTCAGTCAGTCACACGTGTGTGACATCCTGTGTGTACTGCTTAACCTGGTGCCTGTGCCCGAGGAAAGCCTACCTGCTGCGCTCCACCTGCCCATTATATTCATTGTCACTGGCTAGAATCATGATTCAAGTGTCTGGGAAGAAATAATTAGTCACTATAAGCTGGTTATGTGTTTTAAAACATATTAAGTGACCATAAACCTCACAGGCATCATCTTGTAATGCAAAAAGTGTGTGTTTATATGTACATGTGCGTGTCCACCTGTGGAGCTCTTACAGAACAGGTAACAAGCCTAAGACAGCAGTAGGATTTTGAGGTCTCCTGTTCTCAATCTTAATGAGTCTGAAGCCAGACACAGAAATATTTATAGAGACCCTGGGCAGGGTCCTGAGAGACTGTCTCAGCCCAGTCAGTCTTTCTCGGGCCTGGCCACACCGAAGAACCGTGCGACCATTTACAAACTAACCAATGCTGGGCTCCACTCTAGACCAAGTCCAACAGAGTCTCAGAGGGTGAGGCCTCAGCTTAGGTATTTCCAAAAAGGCTCCCCGAGCTGATTCTAATGTGCAGGCACGTGGAGAACATAGCCAAGACTCTGCTGCTAGCGAGTAGCTGCTGGTTATTCTAATACTCCAAACAAGTCAGACCTTAGATTTCAGGAAGAAGTCCCCCCTATTTCCCCAGCTCCAGCCCCGAGGAAAAGCCAGCTCTTCTTTGTGGGACAGGAGGCCTCAGAGCCAGGTCTCATGGAAGGAGCTCTGCTCAGGACACAAGGCTGAGCACTGTCTGGCCATCTGAAGATATGCTCCTAATGCCACACCTAGCGAAGGTAGCTGGAGCAGAGCAAGGCAGGCCCAGGCAGAAATCTAAGAATGGCTGGGCTTTCCTTAGTTAAGATTATTTATTTTATGTTGAAGTTTTATCTTATTTCTGCAGTGACTATATGAGAACACACTTTTCAATAACTCACCCTCCTGTGTCATTTCTGGTATTTTTGATTTTTTAATAAAGACAATTTTTATATATACAACTACTCATATTTTCATCTATCTGAAAAAAATATTATAACATTCACACATTCAACTAAATAGTCATTAATAAGGTAACATGTCAAGCACCATTTTTTGCAACTTGAAAGAAATTTACCATGTGTTGTACATTAGTCAAGGAAAAACAGAATTTCTAAATTCTGTCAGCATCAGCTCACAACTAGATATCCAGAATACGTACAGCTTATTGCATTGGCGATGCATAAAGTAACACTGAAGAAAGCACTGCCTGTGTGTTAAAAATCAAGGGCCCGAATGACCTGAGAAGCATTTACATCACTGAGGACGGTCCCTGCTCATTTAGTCTGAGCCATTTGTGAAGACGCATGCCATCCGCCAGTCTCCAGCAAATGACAGTCATGCGCAAAGCTATATTTGAACGGCCTACTTTGCATTTCCCGAATGTACTTCAAAAACTGTCCACTTAGATACCTAAAAGCACTGCTTGTTTTTCCATTTTCCTCTCCAGTAATTCTTTTAAATTCTCATCTCTGTGCTTGAAGTACAAGTAATCAGAGAAGGAGGCACCCCGCCGGGCGCTCTGCAGCTCCCTGAGGCGGGGACACTCGTCTCTGTGGGCGCCATCTCTCTCCTGGCCGCCCTCCGCCCCAAGCCTGTCTTTGCTCTTCTCCTGGAGGTCTTCTCTCTGCATGTCCTCCTTGTCCTCCCCCACCTCCTTGTCCTCCCCCTCGTAGGCTTCCTGGAGCGCAGTGGGGGCCAGCTGGAGCTTGTTGGAGAGATCCTGGGGCACGCAGAGCTCCTCGCTCTGCAGGGCCAGGCCCGGGCTGTCCCGCTCCACCTCGTAGCGGTTGTCCTCATCCTCCTCTTCCTGGCAGGAGCTGCCTCTGGCGCTGTCCCCATCAGACTGGAACGCCCGGCGCTTCTGGGACAGGTCGAAGGGCTCCTCTTGCTCCAGACTCCTCAGGACCCCTGCGGTCTGCGCCAGGGCCATTCTCCCCCTTCCAAAACCTGCGAGAGCAAAGGCAGCGGTCAGGCCCCAGGAACAGACTTTGAAAATGGGTGGCTGCGTGGTACTCAGGGCTGTTCAGTGTAGTTTACTTTTGCATTTTAAAAATAGAGAAACTCCCAGAAAGGATGTGGCGATGGGTCTTGTCTCAGATGGAGTCTACACGAGTCTAACGCCTTTAAGATGAATTTGGCAACAAGTACCAAAAGCTTAAAATAAGCCTAGCTCTGACTTAGCAATTACACTGCTGAGAATTTAAACTATGAAAATTGGCCAGTGCACAAGATCTGTGTGTAAGGATGCTCATCACCACAATTTTTATAATGGAGCTGTGACAGGTTTGTTTGAATAAGTAATAGTACATCCATACAATGAGCTGTGGGTGTGGAAGATACAGAGACCTAATAATCATAAAAAAGGATTCTCCATATATTTTAGCAAAAACATATTTATTCCATTTATTTATAGTGCAGACCCAACTCATTCATTCTCTCTTCTTCTTTGTCTGTTTCAAAAAAAAATGAAAGACGTATGTCAAAAATCTCATAAATGAGGTGATTTTGCCATTTTGCCTTTTATTTCTAATGTATTTATTTTATTCTTTTTAGTGAGCATATATTTTACCATAAGAAAAAAATAAAACAATAATAAAGTCATTTTCATCTTAAAAAATAGGAAAGATGGTCCCTTTCCCCCCTCTCTGCCACAGCACACCTCACACTGCGTTGGACAGTCACTTACTGCCTATTTATTGAAGGACTGCCTGATTAGGTGACTAAGGAGCAACTTGCCAAATTTAGTAGATCTGGAACATGAACTCCTCACTGCTGAGGGCCCTGGGACTGAGAGAATAAATGAGGTGAGAACTTTCCATATGTTCAGTCAGGACCCAGGGAGGGAAACGTGAGCCCCTGCTCTGCACCCCGGCGATCAGCCCTGCCGAGCAGGAAACTCGCCCTCAAGTGAGATAACTGGTCGTGAACAGGTGAGAACAGGCCTGGCCGGCTACGGACACGATTCTGCTGACAACAGAGCCAGCAGACCTGTGTTTTCGAGAGGAAAGAACACTTGCATGATCTTAAACAGCTGTGCGATGCAGTGGATATAATAATGCTTTAGAGTCAGCACGGTCTGTGTCCAAATTCTGACTCTGCCACTTTTCTGTTGAGCAACTTTGGGCAAATTAATGTCTTGATGCCTCCGTTGCCCCATCTGTAAAATAGAGATAACAGAAGTTCCTCTAGCCTGAAGCTGCTGTGAAGATTTAAGGGGGCAAGGCCCCGATGCAGCGTCCAGAACAGAAAACTAACAAAAGAACGGACTGGCACCATTACGACGTCCCAGTTTACTTTACAGGATTCTCTTTCACTTGTTACTTCTGATCTTAGCATTTTGCTTGTTATAGTAACACAGCGTGCTCTGGCCACCCTGCTATAGCCTCAAAAATTACACTCTCTTTTTTGGCCGTAAAAATAAAATAACAGCTCCTATAAACAAGGTCATCTCCAATTTGTTACACACTGGCCTCGGCAGGTTCGGGGACTTCACGGTAGAGGGATTACCTTGAGAATGGAGGCCCCGCTCCATGACTCCGTGTTTGACTTTCATGTGGCGCGTCAGGTTCCCCTTCAGGGTGAATTTGCTGGGGCAGTAGAGGCACTTGAAGGGTTTGCTGTCAGAGTGCAGGTGCATGTGGCCCATCAGGTTGTGCATGCGGTTGAATTCCTTCCCACACAGCTGTTGCAGACAGTGACAAGGAGAACACAGGTTACTCGCCCATGTGCATCTGCACCCAGGCCCATGTGAGGCCCTTTGTTTGGATCTGGGTATCTTAAGCTGCTTCCAAAGAAAATGTCCCCATGGAAGTCAGGGAGGGGCTGGACTGTGCCCTGGTTCAGGAGTGGAGCAGGTAGGCATGGATTTGTGAGATCTTGGTGCTGTGGCACAGGATTTTTAAACTCAAGGGAAAAATCACAAAGTTATTAAAGCTTCTTTTGAATGTTTTGAAACGGTGACAAGCTGACCTGAGGAAAGCAATTGCCCAAAGTGTGCTTCACTTGAATAATAGGGATACCATGATTTGTTTAATATTTATGGAGTGTTTACAATACAGAAGGCACTGTCCTAAGTCTGCCGTGGAATATCTCAATTCTGACATCAATCCTGTGGGATGGGTGCGGCTGTCACACAACAGATAGACAGACTGAGGTTTTAAGATGAAGGGATTGGCCAAGGCACACAGCTGGTGGGTGCTGGAGCTGGGGATTAGAAACACAGGTCATTGGACACCACAGGCCACATGGTCAACCACCGCATCATACTGTGCCCCCCAACAATCTCTTCTGTTAGACTATATCAGACAATACTTTTCAAATTTTTAAATTTGCTAATTATTGGAATGAATTTCAAAGTTAAAGGAAGAAGAAGACATGTAAGGGAAGGAATGAATCTTTTCTTTGGGTAGAAATTTGAATGAAGTATTGGAAATACTATCTCAGGTATACAAAAAGTAAACAGGCTTTATTTATTTTTTTCTTTGTCATTTCTCTTGATTCATTTCTACTATATAATAATGCTTTAGAGTCAGCACGGTCTGTGTTCAAATTCTGACTCTACCACTTTTCTGTTGAGCAACTTTGGGCAAATTAATGTCTTGAAGCCCGCCTGCTTGTCATTTCTACTAGAGTGCAAGTGCATGGTGGACCACAGCAGTGGTTCTCTAACTTCTTTCGGAAGAGAGACTGTCTTTTCAAAGGCCCTGTTTGCAGATGGGGACAGTGTGAAGCAGGAGCTGCTGCTCTGGGGTGCTTTGCTTGCTCTTGTTGTCCCCACGCCTTAGCAGAGCAGGGCTGGAGACTCCAGCCCCTCCTTAGCTGGGCTGCGAGGAATGCAAAGGATTATGTGTCTGCGCTTGGACCAGACTGTTGAAAGAGGGAGGCACATTTTCCTTCCCTCCCCAACCTCAGAAGTCTGGGGCATGAGGGCAGCAATAGACTGAGAGATGACACACAGAGAGGACTTGGGGTGCAGCGTCCTCTGAAGCTGACGTCAGTTTTCCTTTTTCACTGAGAGGTATTTTCAGGGCCAATGGTGGGGATTGCAGATTGAACTTTTTATTAATGAAGGCAACATTTTCCTCAGCTGGCTGTGGAGGTGTGAGTTGAGCTGGCCTTGGAAGAAGGGGTCGACCCAATGAATGGTGACCTTAATAGATTAGCCCAAAAGAATGCTGGGTAGTAGGAGGAAGCCAACCTGGGATCACGAATTTGTCACAGGTAATCAGCACTTACAGCGACCGGCAAAAGTAACGCCTGCTTGAATGTGGTTGGTAGGGTAATAATATGGGTGTAATAATTTATAGTTTTAATTTGAACATTTCACCTAAAATGTCATGTGGTAAAAATGTCAAAAGTGTGATATTGTTATGTTACAGAATTACATGCTTATGATTTTGTAATAAAAGATTTTTGTAATAAAAAAGGGGCATTATTTGTACTGGACCCTATAGAATCTAATGAATGGTTAGTAGTGAATTTTAAATGATTCACATTTGTGACTTGTAAGTACTTTTTCCCTTCTCACTTCCCCACAAGCAAGTATGAATTCAGCATACTGGTGTCCTATACTCAGGGTTCAGAGTATCTGCACACCATATTCACTTGGAAATGTGGACTCAGGAAGGGAAAGGCTGAGAAGTTGATCTAATTCCAACATCCTCAGGAGCCCTACATGTGGGATGGATACTTGCTTTCTTTTATTTCCAACAGAGACAATTTATTAAGATATCATCAACCTGTGCTTAGTTTTGCACATGTGTGCAAGTTCTGGCAACTTTCTGATCCATGTATCAGCTTTCTTTATGCAGTTCTCCATTCTGGCTAAAGAAAAAAAGCTATGAATCTAAAGATTCTGCATTAGATATTTCCAGTAGTGAGTCACTTTACAAAAAGTGTATTTCATTTGCTTCCTGATTATTTGGAGTGATGCTGCAGCAAAAGATCTGAAGACAGCAAAATCCAGCTCCTCTTCCTACCCCCCCACAACAATGAGATACATCGGGAGACAGGAGCTGGAGGCTGGAAGATCAGGCTACCACTAGTTCAAGCCCAAAAGGGTCTCATGGTCCTACAGTCCAACAGAGAGATAGAAGCTGGACTAGTCTGAAAGCGTTTTATAAAAGAGATGGAATTTTAGCCTAATTTTGAAGAATGTGTAGAGAGCCCCTTGTTTTGTTTTGACATAAGCATAAAGTATTTTCATTAAACATTTTTAGATACCACATTCCATCTTAAACTACAGGCAAGGTAACTACCACTGTTGTGATCACCATCAACTGCTTGTTGCTGCCGAAGCTGCTGTAACTTTAGGGTCAGAGTAGATGCTGCAATTCACCTGCCCTGAGGTGCCATCTCCCTTCCCCCTCACCCCCTTTCCCCACCTCACACACACAGGTGTGCACACATCACAATGACTAACACTGGACATTTTCCAGAATCATCCACAGCCTTAGACAAGCAACATTTATGATCCTTTATCATAGCCCAGTGCATGTTTTTCTATTCTAATGTTTTTGACTCTATTCATTCACTACTGAACTTTCTGGGACATTTCAATGGAACATGGGGACATTGGGACATTAAAATGAGATTGTCCCCTGGAGTCAAGGCCTATGGCCTCCAGGAAGATCCACTGTGGGACATGACTGGTAAACTATATTATCTGATGTGTGATTGGTAAAGGAGACTGATTTCTGTGCTGTTGGTAAACTTTAATTTTTATATACCGGAGTTATACTTCATGGATTATGGTGCTTACTGGGCCAGCCAATGGAGAGCGTTCCCAGGGCTGAGTGGAGGTGTCAACTCTGGAAGATGTTTGGGACACTCAAAGGTGCCAAAATGCTAGGGCTACCTTCCTTGTCTTTGTGGCTAACAATATTAAGCAAAGGGGTACACACATAGTGATACTTAATATCTAGATACTTTGTTGGGGGAGTAAATAAACAAGTCAGGAAAATGTCACTACCCCATGCAAAAACTCCAAAAGCAGCCATCACCAACTGTCTGCCTTTCACCACTACAGTGTGTTTAACCCTATCCACACTAGTTTTTAAACCAAAATCTTCATAGTAGAAGAATAAAGGCAATTAACTGAGGCCCCAAGGTACTTGGGACCATTCACGTCTCAGTGGTTGGCACCTCTAGCTTCTTCCTCTCGGCCTCTGATCTTTCCACAAAGCCCTTGAGTTATTACCTAGAACACGTGGCCTCTTCATCTTCCTCAGAAGATTGTCCTCCCATGACAATACATGAGTGTATGGGGACATTTTGTGTCTCTGAAGTTCAGAAAGAGGCCTATAAGTCAATGTTAGTGAAGAGGGGCCTGAGAAAGAAGATTGGGTCAATTAAAGATGGCACCCTTGGTGGGGTTTGAGATGTGAGCTCCGAGCTCCTCAGTGTAATAGAGGAGGAAAGTTAGATCGGAAGGAAAAAGACAGGTTGAGGAGGAGCACCAAAGCTCTAGTGTCTTCCTCTGAGAAAAGCAGATGTCTATGTCAAGGCCCACCAAACAGTGACACGTGAGACTAAGAGCTTGCTCAAGTCAATACTTGCTGAATCATCTCCCACCCAGGTCTGCAAAGATTAAAACACGGGCAGGTGCTGGTGCAAGAGACTGCTAGGGTGCTGAGGCCTCAGCTGTCGTCCTGCAGGTGGTCCTCTCAGCCAGCCCAGCCCTCTTGATCTCTCAGTTCCTCTAAGGAGGGATATTAGTAAGCCTGACATGAAATCTCAGCTATGCCTTTGAAGCCCACTTTTGTGCCTGCTTTTTAAGAGGTAGGTGGACTTCAACATTTGATAGAAAATAAGAACAAATGTTTTGAACTGTCCTTTAAAAATGGGTTGCACGGATCATTAGGCTTTGAGATGGCAGGATGGAGAGGTGACAGTGAGACCCTAGAGGGATCAAGAGCTAGCTCCATTTTCTCTTCTGTAAAATGTCGATGATAATAATAGTTTCTTATGAAGGTTGTTATAAAGATCAAATGAGATCATTTATGTAAAGAGTTTGGAAAATAGAGCTCAATAAATAAAGCTTTTATTACTATCATTATCATGTACATAGTAGACTCTTTTATATTCCAGAAATATAAAGATCTTTGAAGATGAGGGTGCAGTCTTTTTAAACTAAATTATTTGGAGGGGATATTGAAGGAAGTGAGGAACTTTTGAGTAAATACCTGCCAGGTTACTTGAGGTATAATAGAAATGGAAGCAGTTGTACCTGATAGAAAGAGAAGATTTGTCTTAGATTGCAGGGTTTGGGATAGCCCATTATCTGGCTCCCTGATCCTTAGCCCTTTCAACAGCTGGCAGGTGCCCTGTTTCTCATCTTCATAGGAGTTTCAAATTCCAGCTTCCTGGTCTCTCTTCTCTCCCCGGTCCAGGGCCTAGAGATGCCTCAAGCAACTTCCCATGAGCCCCAGTGACAATGCTGACATCCAGAGTCACCGAGAAAGTCAGGTTGGCTGTGTGTACAGACAGGGTGACGGCAGCAGGCAGCTGCTGGGCTAGGGCCAGAGGCCGACAAAGACAAGAAGAGCCACACTGTTTTGTGCCAGCCAGCCTGGTTTGAGCCTGAGGACTGAGATGCACCAGGACGCCTGTGTTTTCCTATTCTGAGAGCAAAGGTCAAAGGGTTGCAGCCTGCAGCCCAGGAGAATGGCCTCTGCTAAACTGCCCTTCCCTTACATTCTCTCTCTCTCTCTCTCTCTCTCTCTCTCTCTCTCTCTCTCTCTCAATAAGAAGGGTGTTCCTTTCCTCAAAGGGAGAGAAAGGGAGGGAGGGAGAGAGAGACTGTAAACTGTCCAAAAGGGCCGTGAGAAAACAGGAAGCTTTGAAAAGTACAAGAGAAAGCAAGATGAAATCTATTTGCAGGCGGGCCCCTGGGGACATGTGAGGCATTGTTAAGCAGGCAGTTCATACGGCTATATCCTTCCTTCTGCTGAGGAGGGCTTTGCTGCCAAAAGGCTGCTATCTGGTCACTGCCTTAACCCCCTCAATGCCAGCCTGAGAACCTTGGTCTCAAGTACTGAGCCCCTAAAAGTCCTGTGTGGTTTCTCTTCTACATGGGCATCCAGGAGCTTGGAGTGGAAGATGGAGCCTGTTTGGTAGAGGTGGTGGGGACCCTCTCAAGGACACTGCAGCCTCTTCTGTCAGCTCTGCCTTAGGCCTTCAGGCCTCTGCTTCAGACCAGGCTGCAGATGACCTGGTGATTCATAACTTAGGCAGCTCCTGGCTTCACCCATCTCAAAGGAGAATTTGTCCCGGAAATTCTGGAGGGCTGCTTTTCCTGCACAGGTTTCCCAAAGACGGCAGCTGGTTCTTTGCTCTTATGGAGTGTGGTGGCTGCAAGGATAACATCCAAGTGCACCCCTGTGTGCTTACGCACTATCTGGGAAGCATCTTCAGAAACACAGCTTAAGTGCACAGACGCAGGCTCCTGGAGAAGCTCCAGCTGGTTCCAAGAAGCAAGAAGCCCAGAAGTTGAGCCAATAGCAAAAGAGCCCAGAAGGGCAGTAATTTTTTTATAAGGAAAAAAAAAAAACAGAGAATGGAAACCTTTCCTCTCCTTTAATTTTCCATTCTATTGTTAATGCTCAATCCCACAGTGAGCGAACTTTGCTGCTTGCTGTGGACAGCTGTTTCCATTGAGCATGGGCTGCGGCCAGAGAGAACCAGGTCATGTTGCAACAGGGGGAGGGGTTTATTTTAGGAAGGATTTTTAGTGGTGAGAGTACCAAGAAATTAGAATCTGTTACTTAAAGAATCTGTCCCCCTCTTTTTTTTTTTTTTCAAGGTTTGGGGCAAAGGAGACAGAGATAACTCTCGGTATGGCTAGAGCAAGGCCTGCCTTTATTTTTTCCAGCCATGCCAACCATGTGAAAGGAATAAGTCTGCCCTGTTACCACAATAAAGTTTGGATTAGTTCTTTGGGCCTGTTTTCCATCATTGCTATGTAGCCTGCCAGCCACTCCTCTCTGATGGCTATGGATTGCATAGCAATGAGCAAAGGACCCTCCATTACTCTCCCTACTTCCAACCTCCCAACAAGCTCCACCCAGGGCCAGATTTCCAAAAATCCATCACAACATGGATGAGAAGCAAAATCCACAGGATATCATCTCGAGATGGCCCACCCACCATGGCATCTGGAGCAGACATGCTCTCATATTCCTTTGAAATGAAGAGGGCGACAGTAGGAAGAGGACACCAAGCAGGGTAGCATTTTGCAAGGAGATGGGAATGAATAGAGGAAGAACCTGGAACTTTCCAGGAGATAGAGAGCTCTTGATCAAGGTGACTGACACCTGTTCTTGTTTCCAAAATGTGTAAGAATGGAGAAGGGTCGCCTAAGTTTGATAAAAATACCCTTTAACATCAAATGATTTCTGTTCTAATGATATATACACTCTCCTAGGCAGCCTCCTGACCCACAGTGTGGTCCCTTGACAGAGCCTGACCCCCGGAAGAAGTGACCCTGAGAAAAATCAGTCTGATTCCTGTGCCAGGCCCACCTCCCATTGGAGATTAGAAACTGTGCCCCATTTCAGAGCTGGCAGTTTATGCTACAAGCACCTCTCTTATGGTGTGACCAGACATCCAGGGCCTAACGCACAGCCAAAGAGAGGTCAAGCCGCATTTCTGAACCATGAAGTTGACCATCAGACACCCTTTGAACCTTGTATGGTGCACTGTCATTGGGGCTGAGTGGGGGGCAGTTGTTCATGATGAAAAGCCTGAAACATCCAGCTAGGCTGGCTCACTGCATTATTGGGCCCAGGCTGTACTCCATTGTACAGTCTCCTATGCACTGAGAAAACCCTCTAAATCCTCAGATGTCTCCTGGACCAAAAAATCCTCTAGGCCTCTCTGAAGCCCTTGATATAGAGAGACAGGACTGTCCCTGTGCTCCCTAATCACACGTAGCCTGAAAGCCATTCCTCTGTATTGGCTCCACCCCCTGACATAACCTTCCACTTCAGAGACGTTTTCTGCCTGGTTTAATCAGTACTGTTGAATCTGAATTGATGAGGTGGAAGTGGGAGTTGGTTGGACAGGATAGGTGTGAATTTTTAGGGGACTATTAATTATGCAATGGCTCCCTTCACATTTTAACAATTTTACGTGCTCTCTACCACCAGTTGATAAGATAAAAACATAATATGTGCTTGAAGTTTAAGAGTAAACTCAACACAAGGAATGAAGAGTGGAAAAGAGATCCTGTTTGCACCTCCATTGTAGGAGAAAGGAAACTCCTGGCAGATGGGAAGAGTTCTACTAAAAGTGAAGGGGTCAAAGGGCTCTGTGGTGTGGGTGGGAAATCAAAGAAGTGCCTAGATTTGCAGGAGTGTCCAACTTGCGGCCTGCAGGCTGCACGCGGCCCAGGATGGCTATGAATGTGGCCCAATACAAAATCGTAAATTTACTTAAAACATTATGAGATTTTTTTGTTTTCATTAGTGTTTGTGTATTTAATGTGTGGCCCAAGACAACTCTTCTTGTTCCAGTGTGGCCCAGAGATGCCAAAAGTTTGGACGCCCCCGATAGAGAGAGAGAGAGAGAGAGAGAGAGAGAGAGAGAGAAGAGTTGGTCTGTGGGTGTGTGTGTGACACAGGACGCCAAACTCAGAAGGGTGCTGAGTTTGGCATAATGCCCTGCATTTACCATCTTAAGCTCTTCATAACATTTGAACAAGAAGGCCTCACATTTTCCTTTTGCACCTGGTCCTACATGCAGCTTCCTCCCCCTTCAACTCAGATGACTCGAGATGGACATAAATTGACTTTCAAACCACTGGAACTTGAAGGAAAGGAGGGGAAACACAAGTGGGTGGCAGGAAAAGGGCTGCAGGGGGAAATCTCCCTCCCCCACCTCCGGAGAATGCCCACACAGGTCCAGGGAAGCTCTGGTTCCTGACCCCTCTCACCCCATCCAGGAGTGGCCAAGACAGGAAAGAAGTCAGCTTCACAGGGGGTTCCTTCAAGTGGGGAGAAACACTGCAGAGGCATTAAGGCAGGAGCAGCCCTTGGACGCAGGACACCCTACTTTAAAAACGGGGGTTGACTGAGAATATTATTTGGACCCCACCAGACATGCAGTAACAGAGAGAAGGCAAAATTCCATTTCAAACAGTAAGGCTCTAATGATATGTGAGCAGGGTGATTTCTTTCTTCTCTTAAGACCTGGGTAACACTTGTCAGTATGTTCCTTGAATGAAACTACCCAATTGTGAGCAAGATTCCTTTTCATTTTAGAAGTGAAGGGAAATGATGTTGGTGCGGGGGTGGGGGCCAGCCAGGGAAGCCCGAGCATTTCTGAGTGACACCAGTCAGCGCCTTGGGTTTTACAGATCTGCAGCTCACACATCATCTCAGCTGACTAAATAAAAACCCAACCAAGTCAGTGTGACACGGAGATTTTCACAAAGACGTTCTGTGGTCCTTAGGAATAAATGAGAAATGCTTCAGAGGAATGTGCTCCGTTATTCTTTGGCCCAAGCAAGCATTCCTGAGGTCATCTGAGGGCTAGTCTCAGAATCTCTGTCATCCTCTCTGGAAGACCTACCCTTCAATTATGCTATTCAGCCCAAATATCAGGAGGGCAGGAGGGGAGGAGTGGGATGGGAGTTGGGGTCGTGCTAGAAGCTTCTCTGACTCCATTCTATATTCTACTTATTGGCTTGTAAGGGCAAGAGGGCTACAATGGGTTGTTCCTTCCTAGAACAGGAGCTCACCACCTTACCTTCACCCTTTAACAACCTCATTCTCCAAACGGGCCTTCTACCCTCAGACCCTCCCCCACTGTCTGCCTCCATGCCCTGGGCCCTAGTTGCACAGCTGAGGGTCAGTGTGAGCATAGGTGTGGTGGAAAGAGGGAAAGAGCAACAGATGAGCCTGGGGCTGGCCATGGGCCCACTCTGAACCACAGTGGCCCCACTGATGAGACCAATAAGAAGGTTCCCTGGAGACTCTTCCCCTTGGGAATTTGCACAACCCTCTGAGGCCTCCCTGTTTACACTCTCCCAGGGTGCCCTGCCCACCTTGCATTTGAAAGGCTTCACATCAGAGTGGACGATCATGTGTGCCTTGAGGGTCTGTTTCTGCACAAAACTCTTATAGCAGAGGTGACACTGATAGGCGCGGATGTTGGTGTGGATCAGCACGTGTCTCTTCATGTTGGCCAACAGAGTGAACTCCCGTCCGCAAATCCCACACTTGTGCTCCTTCACGCCCTGGAGAGAGGCAAGGTTCAAACACCTGTGGTTAGCAAGTGACGGCTTTCATCAGGGGTGTCGTCTTTTTCTCTCTGCCACATAAATCCGTGAAGAGCGTGCTGATAGATGTTTAGTTCCAAATGGTGTGGCTTTACCTTTTGCATTCCTATTTTCTTGAAAAATATTGATTACGTAATCTTTTTTTCTTCTGAAAACCATAAACTCCATAAAGTTACAGGAAAAGAAAGCTATTGCTTCTGTTGCTCCTGCTGCTGCTACGGTGGGTAAAATTCTACAGTGACGGCGCTCAGGGATTAAGAGGATTTGGGTAAGAGCATAGGGCAATGCTATGCCAAATGAGTCTATAATATGGTTTTTGTGATAGTGAAAAAAATAAACCTCCTAAACTGATAATATCGCTTCCCATGTGGAAGTCAACATTCTCTTGAGTCCTTATCAATTGACTTGAAAATCCCAGAAGAACAACTCATATCCACAGTTTAAGAAGTTACAACTTGATAATCTCCTCCTGAGATGGTCCCCAGGGTCCCTCAGGCCACAGTGACCTCTGTGGGTTTTGGGTATGGGACCTCCTCTAAGCCAGCTTCTGTCTTATAGAGAAATTTGATGGAGGATAGTTTTCTGAATTAGAAAATAGGACCAAAGGAGATTTTCTAGTTTCCTTGCTGTTTGTGGAGAAGTGTTTGAATAACTTAAGCATCGATGTCCTCAGTTGAATGAGCCCATGGCACTAAAGGGTGAGGTCAGGTCTCTGCCCAGACACTTACTGGCTGCAGAGCCCCAGGTAAGCCTTGTGGCCTTTCCTGGTGAAGGCCCCCTCATCTCAAGCTGAAGAGGTGAGCCATGAGAAGCTGGGGACTCTTCCCAGCTGGAATGCTCTCTACTCTTGATTATTGCAGATGAGTATGGATTTATGCTAATGAAATATCTCAATTTTATTGCCCTCCTAAGAAAATAAATTTTAAAAATGTGTTGTATATTCAAACCATGAGCTTACAATTATGAAATTAATGGAAACTATTTTCTTGATGGGTTATAAAATTTACTTCAGCATTGTTGCTCTCAAGGTTTTCTCTAGCCCTGGCTGGTGTGGCTCAGTGGATTGAGTGCTGGCCTGCGAACCAAAGTGTTCCAGGTTTGATTGCCAGCCAGGGCACATGCCTGGGTTGTGGGCCAGGTCCCCAGTAGGGGGCACGCGAGAGGCAACCACACATTGATGTTTCTCTCCCTCTTTTTCTCCTTCCCTTCCCTTCTCTCTCTCTCTAAAAAAAAATAAAAGATTGTCTGTATACTTGGCTATGATCCAGTTGTGCTGGGACCAAGAAGTATCTACTTACCACTGTCTTTAGAGAATTCCAAGTAAAATTCACATGTGGGCTGGCCCAGAATCCACGTGAATTGGAGCCTGGACATAACTATGGGGAACACAGGAAGCTGCCGGGTCTTTAAAAGGATCAGTGAAACCACAGAGGGGGAGCTTGTAGGGGGTTGTTAGGGATGATGGGAGGGAAGGGAGTGAAGAAAGGGAAGTCTTATCAATAGTGTTCAAGAGCTCAGGTGCTGGAGTCAGAGATTCTGGGTGACCTCTACATGCCTCGGTGTCTCATTTGCAATTTTCGAGTAATGATACCCATAAGTAGCTCTTAGCATGTTTGAAGAGGATTAAATGTGAAGTAAAGCAGCTGGCACATAGCAAGTGTTCAATAAATACTATCTCTTGCTATTTGCTGACATCCTTTATTAAAATGCATTTTGTTTCCTAATTTAAGTGAGACTCATTTCAGATACCAGGCTGCTTCCCATTTTGACTTCATTTTCTACTATCTTAGTAGAAAATGCACTTTTGAAGTGCACTTTTGATTCCTTTTCCACACATGTAGGAAATCAGCAAATGATCCCCTGGGTGGCAGAACCTCAGGCTGGTTTCTTTGTTGGTGGCTCCTTCACTCGGCAGGCCCCTCCTCTCCAGATTCTGCCTACGGGTGCCCCGTGGAGGGTGGGAACTGTATGCAGAGCCCACAAGGTAGCCACACCGCTCATCTCCATGGCAGAGCCAGAAATGCCTCGTGTTTTGTCCTAATCTATCAGATGAAACCCATTATGGCAGAACATAAATGGTATATTGGCTGGGCAAAGCCCTCTACTGACCTTTAAGAACTAAAGAATGTTTTAGAAACTCTGGCTTGCTGGAAGCCTCTCCTGCCAAGAAAATCACTTGAGGTCAAAGGTGTGAGGGTAAATGTCAGCGGGGCAAACCTCCCCTCTCAGAAGCTCAAAGCAGCCCCAAGACAGCTCAGCTGGGTCAGATTTCAGGGACACCACTGGAAAGCCCCATATTTTACTTCATCCTGAATGACTCCAGAATGAATGCTTTGATTACAAATTAGGCTGAACAAAGACCCATGGGCCTGTGTTTCTCCTTAAAGCCCTGAGCCCAGGGAAGATAAAACCCAACCAACCAGAGAAGGTGCCCTGTCCTGCCTCCTAGACACAAACCACGTGGCCCTGCAGTCAACCAGGCAGGGGCTCCACCAGGGGAAGCACAGATTCTTCTGGACACCCCCTTCGTGTCCCCAGAGCCACCTTCTATGAAGCAGATCTCCCAGTTGAGGGAGAAAACAGCTGGAAAGGTAGCCACTGCTTCAGCAGCAAGAGTCCAAGAGAATTCTCTAGAAAAAGGCTCTGATTAACATATCTCAGACACAGAGCTGGCCTTGAGTAGATAGAGCCTGATGACACACTCATGCTAGTGCCCTGGATGAAGTTTCCAGAAACTGAATTTTAGAAATTCTAGGAAGCTAGGAAGCAAGAGCACAAAGACCAGCTGTTTCCTTCATCCTTCCCGCCCTCTCTTCCAAACAGTCCACATTATTTCCAGGTCCATTTGAGACTCTAGAAGGCAAGAGGAGAGAGGGCTTGGTTGCTAGCCTCCTGTTACTCCCCCATTTCAAGGTGAGGAAGGACGGCAGGGCTCAGGGACCAGAAGCCTGTCACCCAGGGTTCTCCTCCTGTCAGAGATGGGAAGCGGGGCAGGCCTCCTGCCCCACTCCCCAGGCTCTCCTCACTCTCCCCATGTCCGGCCAGCCCCCACCCCAGGCCAAGGCTCTCCGCAGTACCTTGTGGGTGAGAGAGTGCTGCTTGAGGTGGTGCGGCTGTACGAACTCCATGCCGCACTCGGAGCAGATGTAGGGCCGGATGTCCTTGTGCTTCATCATGTGGTTCTGCAGCTGGCTCGGGTACTGGAAGGTCTTGTCGCACTCAGAGCAGTTGTACTGGATGGGCCCACGGTGCGTGGTGAGGTGCCTCTTCAGCTGGGCCAGCGTGGGGAAGTCGAGGCCGCACTCCACGCAGATGTTCTCCCGCCCGCTGGCGTGCTTGGCCTCATGCGCCTTGAGCTCGCTGGGATAGGCGAAGCCCCGGCCGCACACGCGGCAGTTGTGCGGCTTCACCTCGCTGTGCTGCATCATGTGGCGCTTCAGGTGGCTGGTCTGGGTGAAGGCCTTGTGGCACACCTGGCATTTGTGGGGCCTCGTGCCCTGGTGGGTGAGCATGTGGGTGTGCAGGTGGCTGAGCTGCTTGAAGAGCTTCCCGCAGCGGGTGCATGCATGCGGCTTGATCCCGCTGTGGCCCAGGATGTGAGTTACCAGGTTGTACTTGGAGGTGTAGGACTTCTCGCAATTGGGGCACTGCCAGCGCTTCTGCGCCCCACCCACGTCCACGTAGTAGCTGTCATCGATCTGCACGTTCACGTCCACCCTCTCCACCTTCTGCTTGGTCTCCTCGCTCTCCTGCGGCTCAGCCTTTCGGGGCAGCAGCGGGTCCGCGGGCTGCTTGGGCATGAAGGTGTGCCGGCTGAAGGGGAAAGGGGAGGCTGAAGGCATAAAGAAGGGGAACATGAGGCCTGGGGGGACTTTGGGGTAGTAGGGGTAGGGCGTGGGCAGGAATGGAGCTGGGGTGGGCTGGGGCCACACGGCACTGGGCTTCACGGGCTCCTGCTTGACGGGTTTGCCCCCCATGTGCTCCAGGGTGCGGTAGAACTGCAAGCCCACGTTGCACAGGTCGATCATCTGTGAGTCATACTTGGGGCGCGGGGGCTGCGGGAACAGCAGAGGGAAGTTTGGGGGGCCGTGGGTTTTGCTCTCCTCGGAGTGAAGGACAAGAGTGGCTTCTTCAGATGGGTGGTTGTAGGGCATCTTGGTGGGCATGCTCTTCCGTTTCCGAGACCCTCCTCCTTCAAAGACTCCTGGGAATCCGTCAAGGTCTTCTGGAGGGGGTTCATATCGGAACTGGGAAAAAGGCCCCCGGAGAGCTTCTGGGAAGGGGTGTCTTTGGGGAGCTTTCCCCCGGGAAGCCACTGGCTGCAGGCAGTGGGGAAAGGAGGGAGACCTCTTCACACCCAAACTGAAATGCACATCCTCATCTTTGATCATCTTCATTTCCTTCTGCATCCTTGGCAATTTTCCTTGAAAGAGAAAGAAACTTATTGTTTAAAAACAATCCTTTTTCCATTAAGGGTTTTGGCTAGATGTCAGTACTAATGTACGAAGAGTAATGCTTGCTTAATGCTGACCCTCATTTATCCTGGGGCTATTCAGAATATCACATTTCCCCCTTTGCAAACCTGGTTACAATTGTGGAGAGCACGGGCCCCTTGGAGTGGGACCCTGGGTTCCAGTAAATCCTCAGCCACAGAACCAGAGCTGGAGGGACTGGGGTGGGGGCCTGTGGGGGAGGACGAGATTGGGAAGAAGAAACCTGAGGACCCATGGAGCTATTGTCCCCACTTAAGCGGAGGGCACCAAGGCCCACAGAGTTGAAGTGGCATGCTGAAGATCCATAGTGACTCCACGCACGAGTCAGACCTGGGGCACATTCCACTGTGGCTCTTCAGCCCGAGATGGAATTACATACACTGATGGTGACTTAGATGTGTCTGGTAAGGGTGTTTCTTCTCTAAGGGAACCAGTGATTTCTCCATCTGGGGACCTTGCTGCCAGGAGAAGGGGATACTCAAGGCCACGCTGGACAGGGGATTTTAACAATTAACTCAGACCTTGGGTTTTCTGAATATCCGCCTTGAGCAAGGTGAGCTGCTGGAATATATCAAGTGGTCGAGATCAATGTGATTAAGAAAAGCATGTAACCCAATGTGACAAAGTCATCTTGGCATTTATGCATTTTAATCTAATGCCTGAAGCACTGCAGGGGGAAATTCCAGGATTGTGAGTCTCTAAAACTGCACTTGTATCTCCCCCTTTACGCCGGTGTCAGGGTAAAGCACAGCCTTTGGTGACTCCTGCAGAACAGACATTTCTCTGCTGAGCCAGGTACTGCTGCCTGGCTGCCCACATCACGTGTCTGGGAGAGGCTATGGGGCCACAGTCTAAACGGGGAGCCTGCTTCCTCTCACATGTCTCCTCGCCATTTTTCCATCTTCCTCACCTGGATACTGGTGGGGAGATCTAAGTGGCTGACCTCATAATTCTAGTGAGAGCCATTTCTACCTACATCTCTTGGGTTTTAAAGGGATTGGTCATTTTTGCTCATTAGAAGATTCCTCAGAGCCAGTTGTAAGGTCTGGCCAGGTGTAAGGTCTGGCCTCGGGTCACTGGAGACAGGGCTGGGATAGGGTCCTGGACTAACTGGGGGCCCTGGCCCTCTTTGGGCATGGCCACATGCTGAGCAGTGCAGGTTGAGGGGCCCAGGGGTGAGGAGGTCCACAACTTCCAGTGGTTTTCTGTTGTCCTTGGTAAGGTAAATATAGTTTTTCTAAGTCTCTAGATATTTCCAGATCGCATGCGTATGTTAATGAGATGTTTGAGAACTGCAGTGCAATTTTAAAAAATGGATCTTTTTATATTGGAATTATATTGGATTACCAATTCTAAGCACAGAGGATCCAATTGAAAGAAGAATTATGTGCCTTTATTTTATGAATATTTAGGCCTTATTTAAAGTTGTTATGTGAAAGTGTTAGGGAACTAAACAATAATATCCACCCATCTTTGTGTTTATGTGAGTGGGAAGGTAGCCCCGTGTTGTCTCCTTTCCCTGAGTTTTAGGCTTAGTGATGAAGAGGGAGAGATTGCATGAAGGCCCAGCCCTGGGCCCCACCCTTCTTATGCTCCTTGCTGACGTTATTAGCTAAATGCTAGGCCTTCCACCTCTGCTGCCTCAAGCCCCAGGCACTGGTAGGAAGGGACAAGTGCAGTCGGAAGACGAAATGTCTAGCTTCATGAGACTGGGAGCGTGGGGGGCGCATATCAAAATGAGGGGGTGGTGCTGTCACTATCAAAAGGACCAGGACAGCACAGAGAGGGCAGAAGCTCTCGGGTGGTTTTTCATGTGTACTAGATTGTTACTTGGGTTGCAATTTGGCGAGTTGTGAGCCCTAAATTCTATAGCGTTTCAGAAGTTCTGGCCTGCCCTGAGAATTTGTTGTATCTGTAGAAATAATTTGCTTTCAGACTAGGTTAATGTGTCCTATTAAAATGGAGGGAGAATTGCAGCTCCTTTCTCTGGAATTTCATTTTGGTCACAGTCGGTTTTATACCCTCTTTGGAGATAAGATCTTATGTGTAAAAAGGCTGCTCAGACTGGAGAGAAGTCTTCCACGCTACTAGTGACAATGGCAAACCAAAGTAGAGCCCATCCAAATGCAAACAGATCCTGTCTGTTTTATTCTGATCTGGTTAAAAAAGTCAGTTAATTCTTACTTTATAATGGAGAGCTTGACTAGAAAATTAAGCTCTCCAATATAAATGTCAGCACATGGGCCAGAACTTACTGAATTTTTTGTGTATTGTACTGTTAAGAAGGTATTTGAAAATGTGTGGCTGATGATATCTGGTATCTTTATGTTTTATATCTTATACTGGAAAGCTGCTTAATTGGAAAGGAATGTTATCGTTAATTTTGAAACTGAAGGTATTTCAGTTTATACACATTATTGTCACCTTTGTTTAGCACTTTTGTTTTTAGTTGTGACATTGTCTACTAGTTGACTCATCTTACTATATTAGGAGTGACATAATATAATGGTCATTTCAAAAGCATACTTATTTCAGTGTTTGCATTTTTATTTTATCACCATTGACCCAGAGAAGCAAAGAAACATTGTTGAACAGAAGTAATGTGTTTTCTCAACACAAATGGCAGAATTATGTCCCCCAAACCCAGAGACTTTACACTCATACATTTTAATTTCCTCCCTATTTCAGAATAATAAAAATTTTCCCCAGTTTCTGACTTGTGCATATATACACCTCAACCCTAAATTAGTAGTTATTAACACAGGAGGTTTAAAAAAAGCATTGGGATCCATCCATGGACATTTCCCCAGATCTTAAAAACAGCAGTCCCTTTCTGCATGAAGGTCTTAAGGAGCACTACTAATCCCTACAGAGGCTGAGGAGAAGCCAGACCTGTTAACTCTCAGCCCACTTAAGAGGCAAATTAGCTAGGGTTGTTGCTACTTACCAATATTCCTGCCTTCTGAGCACAGGGTACTAAGGCCAAGCCATAGGGGGTAAAAGGAAAGCACCCCAAAACAAATCCATATTGGGGATGAGGAGTGTTAAAGGGAAAAGATGTCTTCCTCAGGGAGAAATTTATCTTGAAATCAGTCCGTTCAACACCCTGAGCAGCCTCTGCAAAACTATTCATTGACACCCAGAAAACCTCAATGTGTGTCACCCATGTGCTCCCCTCTATTTCTAAAAGGAGGTCCACAGACATCCGTGACAGATATGGGATTCCTACAGGAAGCAAAAGAGGTTTGGGGGCAGCAATGATCTACCTGGACAAGGCAAGGCAGCAGCAGGGGAGCTGCAGGCCCTCCCTGGTCAATGGTCTAGCTGCTCCCAGGAAACCGATAGGTTGTAGGATAGTTGCCCATCAGGACATGCTGAAACAGTAGGCAAAAGAAAGAAGAACTAGAATTATAGAAGTAGACAGCTGCTGGGTAGTGGGAGGCATGCTGGTTTGGAGCCTGAGGGTCTGGCTTGAAACACAGGCTTTGTGTTCCAGCCGTGGAAACTGAGCATGTTTTGGGGGAGGACCCAACGTCATCTATAACATGAGGGTTGGGATATCCCCACGGGGTTGATGAAGACTCTAAAATAGAGGTGTATGTGAAACTGTAGTAAGCACTGAACAGCATGGTGCTCTTGAGGGGTAAGAAAGAGTGGACAGGAGAGGCTGACTGAGGTGATGACCCATGGCAATGCTGACTGATGTCATCTCTGTTTTCTAAGCTGAAGCTCCTTTCACTATCGACTGGCATTGGGGCTTCTGCTTTGCAAGTTCAAAACCAAGGCTTTGCCCATCTACCCTGAGTTAGTCTTGTCACAGCAGTGAATATGAACCACACTCAGTGAGGCCAGTGGGTGAGGCCAGGGTGATTTTCTTTATTCAGTGTGCAGATCAACCTTCTAGTTTAAGAATACCCCTCACCCCTTCTCTATGGCTCTATTTTCTATGATGAAGATAATATCTCTGAGCCTTTATTAATAACAGATGGCTTTGGTAAGTGGGGACAAAAGGGATTGGGGGGTTCTCTGAGCTATTTCATTCAGTTTATGGGAAGCTGAAGAACTGTTCCTCATCTGATATCAAATGTCACCTTCCTAGGAACAGGAGGACCTGTTTGTCAAACCCAAAGACTCAGACACTGAGACAGTGTTGGGTCAACACTGGCTCTTGTAATTCCTGTCAGACTGTGAGGGCAGGGACTGGATCTGTTTTATTCACTGCTATGTTTTCAGCCCCTCGCACAGTGCCTGGCACAAAGTAGATGATCAGTAAACTGCTGTGGGATAAGTGAAGGAATGAATGATTTTTGTTTTTAAAGTCTCCATATGGAACTTCATGGGCATGGACAACAATGTGGGGACTGACTGTGGGAGTCGGGGATGGGATGGGTGGAGGATGGCAAAGGGGGAAAAATTGGGACAACTGTAATAGAATAACAACAAAAAATAGTTTAGGAAAAAAATATATGATTTTATCTTACATTATTCAGACAGCAGGTGACTTTGGGGATGTTCCTAATCAGATCACAGACACACTCACAACTTCTCAGGTAGTTATTATGGGAAGAATTTGATATACACACTTCGGTGTGTGGTGTTGCTTACACCCCTTGGTTTCCAAGGGCATCATTCTCTGAACAGAACTTCAGATTTGGGAAAAGCCCTGATTCCTGGCTTCACTAATGCTAGGGAGCCATCCTTAAAGTGCCACAAGGTTCTGCAAGCCATTTGTAAAACAGATGCCCAGAAAGTCCAATGGGCAGTAGGAGGTAGAAAGACTCCTGGACTAAGAATGTAAAACATAAACCAGGAGTAGTTTATGCATGCTTTCACCCAAAGGAAATGTTTGAGAAGTTAGTCGCAGTTTACCCTTTGTACTAACGTAGGGGTGGGGAGGGGCCTTAGATAGAATAATCATACATTTTTATTGCTATGTTCAGAGAATGTTTTAAGTTCCTGGCGTTCTTCCATGTATACTCAATCACCAAACCCAATAGGCTCTGCGTCAGCAACAAATTGTTTGGGGAGGAAAATATTGTGCTGATCTGTGTTAGAGGAATCTAGGACTCAGGATGTCTTCTTTATAAAAAAAATTATTTTTATTGTATTTTTTAACAGATATTATCCATAACAGTTAGTTATGAAGAAATGGTGATTGAATAATTTTAAAAACAAAAACAAAATCTCCTCTTGGAACCATAATGACCAAATAGAAATGCAAGGACTAACCAACATGAAACTACATTTAGTTTGGGGGGGGGGATGCTTCTAATAATGCCCTTTAATTGGGAATTCACCTACTGCAGCAAAATATAAATATTCCCCAGATAAAATTACTGGTATTTTGTGGTTCTCATTCAAATCGAAGGTCATTCCAGTAAATGCTAGTGGAAGAGTCATGGTGAGTCAGCATGCCAGGGGTAGACCTATTTATCTCCTTTTTATTCATCCTGAAATTCATGGGAAAAGAAATCTCTCACGTTCTTTGTTCCCTGAATATTTCCAAGGTTTCATGGGAAAACGCTACATTTTACTATTGGAGACAATGGCTTCCCTTTTAATTTGGGAGAATGGCACTTCACTTAGGTGGTCCACTCTCAACAAAAATGGAAGCAAGGAAGAGATTAGAGCTGAGGAAAAGTTTAAGAACAAGGAGCAATGCTCAGAGTGGCAAAGATTGGGGACTTGTGGGAGGATAACAGGAAGGCAAGATGGGAAATATGTGGACAGACTGCCAACCTCTGTTCAGACTAAAGGATCTTGTTATAAGACTCCTCTGATGTGGGATTTTATTGTATCACCTGGTTCTTTCTGAATTTGTGATAGCAGAAGGAGACTTTGAGTCTTAGAATTAAATGTTCTAATGATTCAACATAATTGTTTTAATATATATGTAGCTATACTGCTGATTTCTTCATCTGCAGGTATTTGGTAAAAAAAAAAATCGTTCAGTCTTGTATTCCTGTGATTGGCAGGAATAGAGGGTCTCTCTAAGCATCTGGAACATAGAGAAATATGTTCTCTAAGAATGGCCTGCTCTGTCATCTCCTGGGTTAGTGGTAGAGCCAAGAGGAGGTGACCAGATGCCTGGTAGCCAGACCCCAGGGCCCTTCTGGATGCTCTTGTGGGCATGATTTAATTTATAAACCAAAATTCCTCTCATTTTATTACAAAAACTAATCTGTCAACCCATGGCGTGAATTGAGTGCCCTGGGTGGTCAGAAATATTCATGAGACCTTTTCATAGGTGACATAATCCATTGAACTCACATAATTTGGTTATTTAAGTTCCTAACCACCACCAAAACATAATATACTTAAAGTCATGTCTAGTTTTCCATTGTTTAAATTGTCCATAATAGCATGCTTATATACCATTTTTATATACGTATTTTTAAAGAGTCCTTATTCAACAACAGCAACAAATTCAGCTACTCACTTGCATAGGTTAAATGGATGCATATTTCACTTACGAAAGTTCTTAATGCCTAGGTCTAGTTTCTGGAAAGCAGGAGTGAGTGTAATTACTGGCGCACCGGAGCAGCTGCTAGTGTGTTGGGGTTATCTCTGTCCTCATGACCCATTTAAAGGAAGGAAGTGAATTGTAGATATGACTTAGCAGTTCCCTTTCCCAACCCTCAGAGCTACTATAGCTCTTGTGGATAGAGTTCCAACTGGAATGTTAGAGTTTTTCTCCTACTTTCATTGGGGGAAATGTCCTTAGAGTAGATGTCAACTTTTTTGTTTTGTTTTATGTTCATAGATCAAGTAAACTTTGATATACCCACTGTTAGCTAAGCAACTACACACAAGCATATTAGAAAGCCTTATTTTCTCCACCTCTGGGAATAACAGTATATTTGGTCTGATGGGCCTCAGGATTGGTAGATAATGCCAGAAAATATGACCTTCTGCAAGCAAAAGTGGTAAGGATCAACATATAATAGAGGTTAGCCATATGTAAAAAGAGTCTATTTTGAAAGTGAAACTCAAGGCAGTATTTTTTTAGGGGGGAGTGAAGAACTGTTTTATATCTTGAGTGTGGTGGTGGTTACACATATCTCTCTATTTGTCAAAACTCATACAACTCAAAGGATGAATTTTACTGTATGTGCATTAAAAGTAAGTTTAAAAATATAAAACAAACTTACAAAAAATAATACTTTGCACATCATTGTAAAAAGAGTAATAGAGAGTATTTAGGAAATATCCAACAACAGCCAAGGTGACCAGATTCACCCTCTAATCAGTTCATATCTATGGAATACAAGCAATAATATGCATGTGGCCTGTAAAGAGGGAACTGGGTTATATGAATTGATAATATTAATTTCTGCTCTATCCAAAAGGTAATGGCAGAAAATAGCTTTTTTTTTCTTATATGTAGTTTATTCAGCAAGGATATTGTGGGGCAGAAATAGCGCACTAAGCTATCCTTCAAGGTCTTCTAATCTTTGGCCCTGATTGCATTCAGTAAACAATAATTGCTTCAACATTCTTTGATATGTAAAGTAGTCTACCATCAGTGGACAAGATCATTCTGATCATTAGAAAATACACTCCTACCCCTTGTAAATCAATAGATTGCCATAGATATTCAGGTCCATAGATCACTCTTGGAATCATTTTCCCTAAACCTGATTAAATGAGTGCTCTTATAAATGGAACTCATGAATCTCCAAACCCACAGACCAAATTCTGAGTCATGGCAACCCCACCAGGCACTGCTATCCCATGAAGTCTACCTGAGCAGCCAACTGCCTTATTTCTTTGATACTTCTTCTTCTTCTTTTTTTTTTTTTTGTAGAGAGCAGGAGGGAGGGAGAAAGAGAAGGAGAGAAACATCGAAATGAGGAAGAAACATCAATTGATTGCCTCTTGTACATGACCCAGGTATTGCCCTGATCAGGAATTGAACTGGCGACCTTTAGTTTTGCAGGATGGCACCCAACCCACTGAGCCACACTGGTCAGGGCTCTTTGATAGTTCTCATTGGTTATATCAACCAGACTGTCCCAAGATTCTACAGGGCAGGGGGTGGAGAGAACCTTACCTATTGGAGACCTAGAGGTGAAACTTTCCTTTCCACCAGAACTGGAAGAAAACTCCTCACTTCTCTGAGGTCCATCACATTTGTTTGATGTTCCACTCATTGATAGGGTCCTGTGTTGCTCATCACCTTTCTTTGTGGGTAGGTATCTTCTATTTCTAACAGAATCTGATTAAAAAGTCAAAAAGTTGCCTGGTGCCCTACATGTTGTTGGAACTCAATAATTACTTGGAAAATTATTTGACAAATACCCATTTTCTAACTTGCTCTCCCTCCCTCACATACGTGTACACATAGCCTATCTCTGGGGAAAAAAAATACAAGTATCTGGTAATACGGATTGCACCTGGGGAGGGACACTGTATGGCTGGGAGAGGAAGGCTTGGGAGCCCGGCAGCCAAGTTCCCAAATCCATAATCTATAGGAAGGCACCTTTGCTGTTGACTTTTAATTGTACAGCCTTTGCACTCATACTTTCATACCCTGTGACTGACTTAACTATTCAAATACTTGCATTAAAAATTAAAAATTCATGTAGGCTTTCAAACAGCAAACATTCAGACAAAATTAGTATTGGATTCTCTTCTTTTTAAGAATGCTCTCAAAGCGTTTCTTTGGACAACTCGATTTCTCTTCCCAAGGTCTTTTGATGCCCCTGGCAGAGCTCACTGCAGTTTGCACACTGGGCGCACAGCATTACGACCCAGGCTTGTATCATCAGGGACATAAGTATAAGCAACTGAAAAGACTCCAACTGGGAGAAGCCTCCCCAATGCGCCCACTTGGTAAACCACTTCGGAGACCCCTCTGTGCCTGCACTGCTGGGACCAGAAAGACCATGTCTAGCAAGCCAGACACTGGTTTCAAGGAATTCACCACCTGGGAGAAGAAAGTGACAAGCAGTTGTGGAGAAATGTGTCGTAAGAGCTACAACAGAACAATCTTGAATAGGTATGTTATTTGCTGAATATGAAAGAACAATAAAAACATTTCTTTCACTGACATAAAATATTTTCTTTCAAGATATTCTTTTTCATTCCATTTTTATCATTAAAACCTAGGTTAAAACAACACAAAGCAGATGAAGGAATAGCTGTGACAGTGAGGCAGGCAGGCAAAACCTCCCGCTTCCCCAGCCAGGGCCCCCACCTTCCCTGTCAGTGTGTCCTGTCGAACAGAGGAAGACTTCAGTGACTTGACAGCCGGGGCTGCCTTTCATAAACTAGGTTAGGAAAGCCAGGTGTGCGTAAGTCAAAAATAAATTTCTTTCAACCCTGAAAATTCAGATAAACATGACTTTGCTGTGAAGATTCACGGTAATTACAGAATCACACGTGGCAAACATGACTAATCCAGTGTCTCTGTTCTACCCCTCCCTGAGGTTTTCCTTGGCTCCTTCCCCAGTGCTGACAAGGAACTCTGGGGAGCTAAGAATGAGACTGTTGGACTGGGGACAACGTTGGGTCTTCCCCCAGGGTCCTACAATAGTTGGGTTGCTTGAACATTTCTTTCAGCCTAAAATAAAAGTACAAACCTACTTATGCCACTGCAGAATCGTAAAATGTCAAAGCATAGAGCCTAAACCTGCCTGTGTCTTTCATGCCATGTATAGTGACTGGCACTTACTTTCATTTTAAATAATGAGTTTCCAAATTATAATAATTTTCTAGTCTTAAAATGATTTTCTGTTCTTCAACAATAACTAGTAGATAAAACTACAAAAAAAAATCTGTGGAATTCTCTCCTTGTACGCCTTCCGTTCTGTTCTCCTCTAACAAAGAGGCAGCATGCCTTGTTTGTTTGTTTGTTTGTTTAGGATTAGTCATCAAAAGGAATATAATTTGATTTCAGTATGGCTCATCTTGCTTTTTAAACACAAGAGTATTCTAGAGGCTGTCCTGATGTGCTGTGTTTAGAGAATGGCCTTGGAAAGCAATGCTCAGATTCCCAAGAAAGAGCACATTCATACTAGGATCCCCTAACTTTGAACCTAACTCACCCCTTTTCTGAACCTCAAGATGCCTATATGTTAAAATGTAATTATACTCCAGGGTTTGTTATTGTTTCAACATGTCTCTGATTCTTGGATTTTCCTTTACCAATTTCTTTTTTCTAGTATGTTCTCTCCCATTCACCCCAAATGTTAATATTATCCATAGAAGAAAGGGGAGAGCAAAAGGTCCATATGCCAACATCTTCCTCCTCAACCATTTATTTTTTATGGTTTTTTACAAAATCTGGCTTATTGTTTCTTGGAAATGACTATTAGCTTCTCTTTTTTTCCATTCCCAAATCTAGAACTTCAGTTCCAGGGGCCACCACCTCACCCCTAGATTGCTTTCACCAGTTTCCATCCACTCTTCCAGATCTTTCTTGTCCTTCCTTCCATATCTCTTGAATACTAATGTCAAATCCATCGTCTAGGAATTCATCACTTTTTCTAAGACAACTCTGTTCAGGAACCTGCAATAATTGTGTGTAGAGATTGCTGCTGTCCACAGTGTGGAGATTGCTAGTTGTCGCTTCAATATTCAATTCCCCCTTCTCCCTTAACAAACAGAGCCTGGATTTTGCTTGTGGTAACAATGTCCCAGCCAAACCACTAGCTTCTCCAGACATCCTTTCAGTTAGGGTTTGCCCTTTGCCACAGTTCTGGCCAGGGAGATGTAAGCAGAAGACTACTAGGGATTTCTGAGAAAGCTTTTGCATTCCTAAAGCAGAAAACACCCGTGTATGCTTTCCTGCCTTTCTTTTTTTCTCTCTGGAATGTGGATATGAGGCTGGAGGTGGCACTGTCATACTGGAACTGAGAAGCTACACAGTTAATGGCAATGCCTCCCACAGGTGTGGTAGAGGGGAAGTGGGAAAGTGTCGATATGGAGCTACTGTACCCACTTGGTACTGGTTTGCTTGTTATTTGAGAAAATGAATCCTTTACTTGGTTAAGAAAGCATATTTAGAGACCTGGGGCGTGTAGATACATCCACCTGAAGCACAAAGCAAATCAAATGTAAACTCCTCTCCCTGACTTTCAAAGTCCTTTATAAGCAGGTCTAGTTCTATTCCCCTACTCTCTAAAATCTTCTTATCCCCAAGTTTTCACTATTCTCTTTATGCCTTTTTGTCTTTGCTTAGATTGGCTGGCTTTTAGGGATATATTTTCTACTGATCCATCTCATTCTGCCTGGAAGTCTCCTCTCCCTAGTCTTATGCCCAATTATCTTTCTTTTCTCTTGAATCTTATTGCATCATCTCACAGAGAGCCCTGGGTAAAAATAAATAGTGTTTTCCCCTGTATTACACTCTGGTTAGTTCATGGCTATGTTTTGTTTTCCCAGACAGTGAATAAGCTTCCTTCATCATGGGATTCACATTCTTTTATCTCTCTTTGCATCTTATGTGATACTGATCACCATGGAGATACTCGGTGCAGAGCGGTTGCCTAGTGGGGATTCTGCTAGTATGCATTGCTATGCATGCCATTTAAAACAGGTTTATCTGTGGCTTTAAGAGCACATGTGAATTTAGGCTGTATTTCCATCTAGTAAGTTAGTATTATCATTGGTTGCCAGTTCAGAATCACTATGAATTACCTTGCCATGGGGAGAAATTTGCAGTAGCAAACATGATCACTGTGGTTTCTTGATTGCTGTGAGCATTATGTTGGATTCACATGTTGCTAGAGCATTTACTGGGATTAGAGCTCAACCTTCATCCCATTAAATCTGAGTTTTCAGGTTAAGACATTATGAGATTAGGACTCATTGGTGCCCATTGCTCCCTGTCTCAGAATGGAGCAAAGGCCAGTTAAAAGGTGCAGCTTGGGTGAGGGGCCACAGATCTGCTGTCAAGCTCCTGCACAGAGCTGGGGCAGGGTGGCTACAGCAGCGGATCCAGCCCAAAAGCCTCCTTGGGGGGCAGTGTTCTCCTTGGAATGCAAAGGAAGAAAGGCCGCCATCGATTAAACTTCTGAGGGTTTAATTACTCTTCTATGAAATGGAAATAATCACAGCACTTATAGTCAGACAGTTTTGTGTTCTTCCTTAGGCACTTAACTGAAAATCAAAAAGGACATCAGTGCAGGGAGGGGATATCCAAATTCAGAAATGAAGGTTAATATAACTTCTCAATTTTCTACCTTAATTTTTCTTCAATGAGATGTAACTACATTCATATCCTTGCTTTTTTCCCTCTGTCTCAAACATAAACACACATACATTCACACACACTCATAAGTATTACTATATTCTTTGGGTGTGTGTGTGTGTGTTATAGAAAAAAAATAGAGTTATAGCCACTATGGAAAACAGTATGGAGGTTCTTCAAGAAACTGAAAATAGAACTGCCATGTGATCTAGTAATCCCATTTCTGGGTATACATCCAAAGGAAATGAAATCATTATCTCAAGGAAATATCTGTACTCTCCTGTTCACTGCAGCATTATTCCACAATAGCCAAGGTGTGGGGACAGCCTAAATGTCCATCAGTGGATAGATGGATAAAGAAAACATGGTGTGTGTGTGTGTGTGTGTGTGTGTGTGTGTGTATTGAATATTATTCAGTCTTTAAAAAGAAGGAAATCCAGCCATTTGCAACAATATGGATGAAACTGGAGGGCAGTATGCTAAAGGAAATAAGCCACATAGAGAAAGACAAATACATGGTATCATTTATATGTGGGAATTAAAATAAAAAGTCAAACTCATAGAAACAGAGTAGAGAAGTGGTTACCAGCAATTGTGGGTGGGGGCAGGGATAGGAAGAGGTTGTTAAAAGGGTATAAACTTTCAGTTTAGGTTGAATAAGGTCTGAGGACCTAATGTATAACATGGTGACTATAGTTGACAAGACTGTCTTATAGTTGAAATTTGCTGAGAGAGTAGAACTTAAACATTCTTAACCATTGCCCTACATATTCCCCACTCCCTGGGTAAGGGAGGGGGGATACGTAGGGGGATGAATAGGTTAACTAGATGGGGGGATATTTTTACAATGTATATGTGTATCAAAACATCATGTTGCATGCTTTAAATATCTTACTATTTTATTTGTCAATTATACCTCAAGAAAACTAAAAGGAGAGAGAGAGAGAATTCTCTTCAAAGATTTAGTTTCTCCTAATACCTTAAATAGCACAAGTCTGCCTTATGGAATAATGATCCTTCATTTAGGAATTGCAATGGCTTCCTTATTTGGTGTTTTAATCTTAATTTAAAAAAATTTAATTAGTAAAACAAACAAAAACTGAAGGAAAGCATAAAAAAGTTGTTTCTTTTGGATTTTGCATGGGACAGACCTTGGGGCAAACGCCCACAGGAACCGTTTATGAATGTCTGTGAGTTGCTTGGGGGGCCCTCAGAGGTGAGAACCCCACTGAGCAGTCTTGAGGCTGAAAGAAAAAGAGACCAAGCTCATGAGCTGCAACACAGAGGCCTGCGGGCCATGGAGGCTTCCTCAAAGTTCAGGGGCTCAGGAGTGACAGCCTAGCCGCCTCCACAGGCAGATTTCTGATGAGTTTATTGCCATCCAAAGCAAGGTTTACGGGGGTGAGGAGAGAAGGGCCGCCTCTGCAAAGATGTATAAAGTACAATTCTTTTCCTTAGGGAGCTTGCCCCTAGTTGAGGACATGAGCTAGAGAGCACAAAATAACAGATTCTCTGAGTTGGAGGGGACCTAGAAGGTCTAAAGAGGTTAGCTGCGTTATAAGTCTCTTAACCTTCAGAGTCTTGGTTTCCACATGGATGGGTCCGATAATGCTGCCTTAGTAGTGGATTAAATGAGAGAACGTAGCTTGAAGAGTGCCTGCACATAATGAGTGTGTAGTTCAATCTGCTGTTACTATTAACATTATGACAAGTCAGCAAGTTGTGTTCGATAAATGCTGCTGACAATAGGATATCACTTCAGAGTGAGGTGGTCAATGAGGTTGCAAGGAGAGAGGATGGGCCTCTCTAGAATTAAAACACTGGGGAGTGGGCACGCCCTGTGAGGTGGCTTCTGGTTACAGTGGTTATCTGAGCTATCTGATCAGAGAGGGTCTCCCCTGTTCCATCAGCCTGTAGAAACTGGGCTTCGGGAACACAGTGAACAAGGAGCAGGCATCCTTGTTTGTAACAGAGCTTATGGGCAAAGAAGGAAGTATGACCTCACAAAACTGATGGCCTGACCGCTCTACCTAAAGTTATGTAAAGTTAGAAATCTCCCCATCCTCCAGCTCTCTCTTTCATAGCCCCGAGTGTATTGTCCTGGTAGCAATATCATAACATATCTTGGCCATTCATTCATTCTCCATCTTGCCCTGCTAGACCATGACCTCCACAAGACCAGGTACCTTGCCTATGCTATTTATTGCTGTATTCACCTAGAAGAATGCCCTGAATATAGTAGATCAGTGCATTAGAATCACTTGAGAAGTTTTACACATACTATACTCCCCTCACCACATGTACACACACAAAGTATGGTGTCTAGGGGCCTCCCAAGACCTAAACTACATCAGGATCTCTGGGGGTGGGGGTCTAGGTATTGGTGTATTTTAACAGCTCTGTAGTGATTATCATGGCCAACAGAGGTTAATAGCTACTTAATAGGGAGGTGTTCAGTAAAGCTCAGTTGGATGTAAATGACAGAACCTATTCATTAAGGGGAGCATGAGTGAGCGTGAAGTGGGAGAGAAGGAATTCTGATGGAAGGAACTCTATGACTTGCAGTCACCCCTGTCTTCCCACCACTCACTCAGACTACTAGGAACGGAGTGTGGGAGTCGGAAGAAGATTCTCCTCCATCTCAAGGCTGAGTTGATGAAGCACAGTCCATGGAAATGGCCTTTTTGGGGTCCAGGTAATCCACAAAGAGATGTGTCCTGGACAGATCATGCTATACTCTGGTAAGGAGTGGGTACCACAAATGCACCATTTACGTGCATATGGGTCTTAGACCGGAGCCCTCTCCCCACCCCTTTTTCTCCTCCCAAACCTCCACCTCCCCCAAGGCCCTGCCCACAATGCTTGACAATGAGGAAGGGGATGCGAGAAGGTTTTCTTCCTGCATGACTATGATACTTCTGAAAGGTTGAGCTGTGGGATTTTTTTTTCTTTTCACTTCTCTCTTGGAAATCACCTCCATATGCTGATTGGACTACAGTATAAGACTTCTTCTTGACATTGAGAAAGCATTCCCCACTGTATTTAGGAGGTAAAAGGGGCTGCTGTTATTTCAGCTTCTTTAATAGCTTTCAATGCCCTTTTATGGTTTTCTTTAACATTTTTTTTTCCCAAAATAAACAACTAAATGTAAAATCTTCCTTTAGACTTTGATTGATGATTCACACCTTTTGGAATATCTAGCTCATATTTTTGGAAAGAAGCAGCTGGTTCCCTTGACCTTTAATTCCAACAAAATGGTTCATTCCATTTTCTCTCTCCTAGACAGGGCACAGAGACTATTGGAAACTATTCGATGACATCAATCCAAATGTCTGCATTTAATGTGGGGAAGGCAGAGTATACTTGTGATACTCTGGAATCTGAACTAACGGCATTGAAATGGCTGAACTTAAGAAAACTATGGTCAGAGCAAGAAAGGATCTAGCTGCTGTTGGTAACCACAGGGAGGAAACTTTGCAACTAGGGTTGAACAATCAGGGTTTTGTCCCTGGGTCAGGGTGAGTGTTTTAATTAAAGGGTTTTGCTATAAATCAATGGCATTAGTTGTCATCATGATAGCTATGTTGCAAGGCTTTTACATGGACTGTGTCTTTTAATCGCTTCTAGGATTACCCCTGTTTCATAGATAAGGAATTTGAGGCACAATGGTTATGAATGATTTTTCTAAGGTCACATAGCTTGGAAGTAGCAGGTCTTAGCCAGGGTTTGGCAAACTCTTGGTAAAGAGTCAGAGAGTAAATATTTTTGGTTTTGTGAGGCCTACAGTCTCAGTGGCAACTGCTCAACCCTGCTGTTGTGAGGAAAGCAGCTATAGGTGCCAGGTAAACAAAGGGGAGTGTCTGTGTTTCAATAAAACTTTACTAACAAAAACAAGCAGTGGGCTACACTTGGCCTTGAGGCTATCGTTTGCTAACTCTTAGCCATGGCACTAAGCTCTCTCTTGAGATCTGTTGCTGGACTCTTTTATTTAAATAATCTCCTTTCAAGATCTGTTACATTTACGTATGAGCTATTGCAAACATTCGTTGAGCCTACTTATATAGTGGCCTACTGAGTAAATAAAAATGAGTTTTTTAAAATGAATCATATTTCTCAGGGCCAGCAACACACTAAATGTTATGATGGGAAAGGACTTTTGAATGAGTGGGATTATAAATTACATGAGGAGGAAAGCCTCCGAGTGCATCCTAGCTCTCAGGGGTCTGTATGTTGGCATGGTGGAGGAAGCGTTAAGTTTTTGCAGCATCCGCTCAGTGCCAGGCCCTGTGCAGGGGCTCCTCCTGCCCTCCCATGTCTTCAGAGAGTCTTTATATGCCACTCCTTCTGTGCAAGTTTCAAGGTGGCACTAAAATCACATGACAGGATCAAAGAATTTAAGAAAATGGAGCATTATACTCAATCCTGCAAGGCAGGGGCCATCATTTCATTCTATAGATGAGAAAGAGAAGCTCGGAAGGGAAGTTACTTGCCTGAGGTCACAGAGTGGCTGAGCAGGCATTTCATCCCAGATGTGCCCCATTTATTGGCCTGCTCACCTTCCATTAGGCCACACTGCCTTTCATAGTAGACTGCACACATCACCTTGCTTCATAACTCAATCACTAAGAGAGTTTGGAAAGTCAGTTAAATTTGAAATTCCATTAGTCCTACCCTGTAAAAAGGAGAATAAGAAGTCTTGATGTGCCCTACTTACTTCATACAGATAGCTGCTGTAAAAATCAAACAAAGTAGATAGAGTATGTGAAAGACCCTTGTAAACATGAAACACTTCTAGGCACGTACAATGCTGGCATCGCCAGGGAACTGGTCAGAGTTGTGGTAAGGGAGGCCCTTTCACCTCCTTACCACACTGCTGGCCACTGAAAGGGTTCCCCTGCACCCAAGGGACCCCAGCCACTGAATCATTCAGATTGCCCAAGTCTGGGAAGGAATTGGCCCCCAGAAATCCCCTGAAATCAGACCAAAGCTCAGAAACTTGGAAAAGGTTACAGAATAGTCATCCAATTTCTAGTCACATAAATGACTCTTATAAACACACACATAAGTGTCATCGCCATCCCTCTTCCCCACCTTCCTCCCAAGAGACTCTCCTACTTCTGTTCTTTTAGTTTCAAAAGGGCTTTTTCTTCTTAGGATGAGTATAAATCCAGCCCTTTCCCTCTGACCTAACTCCTGCCCAGTTGTTCCCACAATGCAGTAGGGAACATGGCACCAGCTTCATTCAAAGCCCACAGCTCCAGCTCTTTGGTTGTGAGGGCTTTTGTGTGTCTTTACCTTAAACCTGTGAACTTTCAAAACCCTTGTTGAAAAGTTGAATAGCTTGATTATATAAGGGAAAAAATTCTATATGCAAAAATGATGTAAATTAAAAAGGAAATGACAAACTGGAAAAATGTTTGCAGCACATAACATAGAGATGGTAGTATTTGATATCTAAGAGCTTCTACAAATCATTCACAAAAGTGACTACTTAATGTGGAAAATAGACAAAAAGCTGTGTGAAGGCAACGCACAGGAACAATTCTAAAGACAAATTTACAAAAAGAAAAACTTCCTTGGATAGTTTCAAGAAACACCTGACACCCAATTATTATGGAATCACCAGTAGTGGAAATGTTTTGACCAGACACACAGGATTGTATCTGGCATATTTAAGATGTATATGTGCGTGTGGATGTGTGTAATCTCTCTTTATCAATAAACCTGCACCTGCCTGAGACATTCAGAGAATGATAATGGAGATGAGGAATGGACGCAATGTAAGATTTAAAATTTATGAAAACAGCATATACAGATATAACCAAGACTTTAACTCTGAGAATTCAGACAAAGGGAGAAAGAAGTACACACAGTTGGCCCTTGAACAGCACGGGCTTGAACTGCACTGATCCACTTATACGTGGATTTGTTTTTTCAATAAATGCAGTAAACGTCTTTTCTCTTCCTTAAGATTTCCTTCATGACATTTTCTGTCCTCTCGCTTATTTTATGGTAAGAATGCAGTATCCAATACACATAACATACAAAATACGTGTGGATCAACTGTTTATGTTATCAATGAGGCTTCCAGTCAACAGTAGGATATTAGCAGTTAAGTTTGGGAGAGTCAAAAGTCATATGTGGATTTGCAACTGCACGGGGATGGGATGTAGGCATCCCTGACACCAGCGTTGTTCAAGGGTCAGCTGTATATATATTTAGGGAGGAGACGGAAGCAGCCCCACAAGTTCTTGTTTTGCAACAATGTCTGGGATGAAGTGTGCAAGACCTGAGGCTCATCTAAGGCAAAATCACACTGGGGAAAATCCATTCATGAAACTAAGTCATCCAAATGCAAATGGGATTCCATGAATACAGGTGAAAACCAAAGTGTGAAGGACACTTTCCAAATCAATGTAAAAGTGTGTAGGAATAGCTGGATCTAAACTGGATAAGAATTGTGTGGCAAATTGATGAGGTGGTAAGGAAAAGCCAATTAAGATACTGATGGGCCTGTTCTGAGAGTCTGGATGCCACACTCCTGTGCCATGTACATGGCGTTGTGGTTAGCAGAACAAAAGGAAAGTCAGGAAAGCAGTTGAGAAAAACTGGCTATTATTGATCAAGAAGGGATTAAAAGACAAAATGAGTTGGCACCAGAATTAGATTAAGGTGACCTACTCTACACAATTTCTTTTTAATGACCTTTAGATAATATAAATTCATTACACCAGTAAAATTTAATACTGAAATGTTTAAAGAAGAAAATGAAAATAATAATACCACTCCCCCAAAAGTAACTGTTACTACTTTGGTTTGTTTCTTTCAAGTCTTGTACATGCATAAATGCTTTCTTTCATAACACTATTTATTATCCATCTCTGTGCAATGCACAAGTAATACTGCAGGAGACAACTTTATATATAAATCTTGGTTGCATCTCTATTTCCTTAGATTAGATTCTCTAGAAATAGAATTACTAAATCAAAAGATATGAATTTTCAGGTCTTAATACATATTGCTAAATTGATTTCCATAAAGGTCTCCTTAATTTGTACTTAAACTACTCATTTCTTTTTTTTTTAAAGATTTTATGTATTTACTTTTAGAGAGAGGGGAGGGGAGGGAGGAAGAGAGGGAGAGAAACATCAATGTGTGAGAGAGAGACATCAATCTGTTGCCTCTCACGTGCCCCCAACTGGGGACCTGGCCCACAACCCCGACATGTGCCCTGACTGGGAATTGAACTCATTTCTCTCTAAACGTATTTTTTATTTACTTTTTCCACCTGAAATTAAATAAACTCCTAAAGTTGAGCCAAATTTTTGGAATAGGAATAAAAAACAATTTCAGCTTCATTGAGAGAATTATTTCGTGATATTTGCGGTAACTTACACTGAGATAATTCTCAACACTTTCACAAACCTCTCATACCCATTATTACATTTAGTCCCCACAAACACCCCATGAGACGAAGGGAATTACTTGTAGAATGTTTGGAGCATGGGAGAGGATTTCAGACATAACCTTGTTCAGATTTTATTAACGTTTCAACTTGACAGAGGCGCCGGGAGGCTAGGAGAGTTTTAAAGTCCTAGAGCCTAAGTGTCTGGAGTCTCACTTCATATATCACCTTCCCATTGGTGACCTTGACTCTGTACTGGTCCCTGTAAGGCTCTGACTCATTCCCAGTTTCCTCCTCCCCCTGCACTGTTCTATCAATCCATGGAAAGTACATCATTCAATTTCTCCCTGCCATGGGGATTTGCAGTAACTGGAAATCTGAACTCAGACTCATAAGCAGAGACAGAGCAATCTTGAAATGAGCACTTTCTCTGTGCTGTGTATGATGACCCAGAAGAGCAACCCCAAGAGCATGTGGATGGCCATGAGCTAATGAAGTTGAAAGAGTCAGGTCTGAACTTGGGGTGGATTTAATAAACAGAAGTAAAGGAAACTTAGTAAGAACGAATCTAGGGCTCAACATAATTTACCAGATAATTCTGACCATGAGCATGGTTCCATGCTGCAGTCTGCTGAGACACAGGGGGAACCATTTTCCCTGGGTAACTCTCACCTGCTCGTGTGACTTAGGTAGCATAGGTAAGTTCTGTCAACAGACAGAAAGAATCCTCAAGGAAAACTGTCAAGGCTCCTTCCACCCCAAAGATTTGGATATTCTTGGCAGATTATCATCTGGTTAGTGTGCTATGGAATTACAATAAATTGCCTGGAAATCAAAAGAGCACTCTGCTGATGTTTGATGGGCAAGCGACAGTCCACTGTGGCCTCTCGTCAGCTGTTGCCTCGTTTTTCCCCGGGGTCAACTTTATTTTATTTAGAAACATCTCAGTAGCATTTCTATTTTTTTTTTTTTGCGTGTATAATTTTAAATTCAGAGAAATCATTTCTTAACATGCCTGACATTAAAGAAAATCTGGCACTGTATTGCTGCTGCTGAAGCCAAGCGCCGCATGTAGAAAGTAGCATGGGTAAGCATGGCGAAGGGTGCCAAATTTTCCTTAAAATTAACATTTGTGCCATATGTTGGTACCTTCAACTCATTCCTCCTTTGGCTGATAAAAATACAAAAGGCAAACATTCTCAGACTGAGAACTGTTCTCTCTCTTTGTAGATACTGTTTTATCTGGACATGGACAGTGATCTTCCTTTGGGAGTGAAAATGAGCACCTACTCTCTAAGTCTTGGTGAGAGGTCAAACATTTAAGAGGCTCTATTTAAAGTATACTTATCTTTTAAGCACAGAAGGACCGATGTTCCCATTGCTTTGTACAAGGCTGTGTGTCTGTTTTGATGGTTCAGAGCTGTGCTGTCCAATTTAGCACTCGCTAGCCACCTGTGGTCGTGAGCACATGAGATTTGGCTGATCCGAACTGAGACATGCTGTGCATGTCAAAAGTACACTAGAGTTTAAACATTTATTTAAAACGTAAAATATGGCACTGACGCCTATTGGGTTGATTGCCTATTTAAATATTTTTTTTTATTTATTGGGTTAAATTAAATAGATCATTCAAATTAATTTCACATGTTTCTTTTTACTTTTTTAACACCACTGCTGAGAAATATAAAATTACATTTGTGGCTTGCATTATATTATGTTCCTATTGAACAAAATTGGTTTAGAGATTGTTGTTGGTGAAGGATTCCATCAGTTCATTATACAACCAGGCCGTGGGGCTGGGGAGGACTGGGGGAGGCCCTCTATCCTGCCCGCTCTTTCCAGTAAGGCTGGACACTAACGAAATCATCCCACAGTAAATCTTATTTTACAGGTTTGTAGAAAAATAAATCTTCTAGCTTTTTCTGTGGCTTGATTGAATGCAAGTAGTGGAGAGTCTTATATCCACTTGTATGAGGATTTTAAACAAAACACTAGCAATTATTCTTGAACTCCTTGACCCTCATGGCCAATTTAAAACCAGCTTACCCTTACTAAATACCTCTCAGATCTCCATGTTCATCATCGCCAACTCTATGGGCTGAGCAACTATGATCTCACCGGAGCTGCAGCGTTTGTCTCATGGGTGGTCTTCCACGCCACTCCTGCTGCGCTCTTGCCATGTTCTCTCCTCATAGTGGCTATAGTAAGCTTCTCGAGAAGTACATGTGACCGTGCTATTTCCCTGCTTGAAGACCTCCAATACTTTCCCAGTTATTTCAGGATGAAGTTCAAAATTTGAACATGGCCCACAAACCCGACACAGCCTGATTCTCATCCATTTCTCGAGCTGCACCTTGCCCAGTTCCCCGAGCTTTCTGCACTTTCCTCACATTGGCCTTCTTCCAGTTCCTCATCCATACGATGCTCTGCCTCCCTCCACAACCTCCAGACATGCCACTCCCATTGCCTAGACCACTATTCCTCTTCCTTTGCCTGGTTGACACCTATTTATTTAGAACCCTGCTCAAGTGTCCCTCCCTCAGCACCTCCTTACCAGGGCAAATATACCAATTTTGACACTTCGTGTATATCAGTGTGGTCATTTTACATTTATTTGTTTGGTTATTTCTTAGTGCCTGGCTCCCTTTGTAGACTCTTTGCTGCAGCAAGACAGCAAGTCTGTTAGTTCACATTCACTATTGCCTCCCAGCATTGTGCCTAGCACATAGTAGGCCCTCAATTAATAAGAAAGACAAAGGAAGAAAGGCAAGGTAGTTTGTACCAACAAGAATCTTGCCTCTTCTTCCTTTAATACTCTTGAGAGGAGAGGGAACACCTCTCCTCACTCCTTCACAGCTCATCAACATACCCCTTGACAGAGCACCTGAGTAACCCAGTACATGGGTTAGAAAATGCTATGGGTTCTGTTTTCATTGTCTATCCAGAATCTAACCATTTCTTACCACCTCCATTGCCTCTGTCTTGGTTCAAGCCACACCTTTCTCCCAGGAACTTTGGCTTTTTCTCTGAAATAGATGGAAAATCACTTCCCAATAGCCCTCTAATTCTTCTCCTGACTTCCACACACAACTCCCTTTAGCCTATTCAACACAAGAGTCAAACTGATTTTATCGAAATATGTGTGACATTTTGTCACTCCCTTGCCTAAAACCCTCCAGTGATTTTCTATTTTAGAGTAAAAGCCAAAATCTACCCGATAGCCTACAAGACTCTGCATGAGAGAGTTACCCCTCTGACCTCATACCTGACCACACTCTCCCTTGCTTACTCTACTCCAACCTCTCTGGCCTCTAGTGGTTCCTCGATCACACCAAGCATTGTCCTCCTCAGGGCCTCATGTCTGCTATTCTTTCTGCTTAGACAGCTCTTCCCCAAGATACCTACTCAGCTCTCTGTTCTTCCTTCAAGTTTTTGCTCAATATCACCTTTTCTGTGAGGCCATCCTAACCCTGCTCTCCCTCACCCAGCACTCCTTATCTTTTCTCCATCCCCACTTTGTCTTTTGTTCCCTGATACACTCCCAGGGCCTAATACAGTATGTGCCAGGAGATGGTTGCTCAATATATGTTTACTAAAGAAAAGACTAAGACCCAACTTATGCACCCCAAAAATTGGTGTGCTTGAACACAGCCATTGAGCATGAACATGCAGACTTGGCCTGTGTTGTCAAGGTGTAGACTGGGCTCCACCTCGGAGCCAGTTCAGGAGACTCCGAGGCTCCCTAAGCCCTGATCAACTGCTCAGTCTCCCAGCTCATTTCTGTAACTGTCTGGGAGGCCCAAGGAAGCAGTTTGGTTCCAGAGAGCATCTAAATGGCTCTTCCCAACATCCTCCCTCTAATCCCTCTTCCACCCCCACCACACACAAATACACCACACAACCCTCTCCCTTTCCAAGGACACAACTCAGGCTATTTCTAAAACTGAGATTCTGATCCAAAACAGTAGCCAACACATAGCGCTTCTGAATGGGCACAGGAAAAGACAGAAGATCTGTGAGCAATTTCCTGGCCCTATATTTTTCCATTCCCGTAAAGGAGGTCTTCTTTAGCTCAGGAACCTTTCTCTGAACCAAGCCAATGCCTTAATGGTGCATGCCATTTTTTTTACTGCCTCAGCATGTTTCTTTGTTCTTTTACATTCTATTTTAAGTGATCAACACCTGGATCTTTTCTGTCAAAAAAAAAAATTGACAACCAGCTCTACCAAGTGTTGACTGCTAGTTAAGGCTCATATAATGCTAATGAAGAGTTCCTTTCCTAAATAGGTATTTTATTTAATAATACATAATACTTAAATTGCACTCTGTGCCTTCAAAGAGTTTTGCAAATGTTACACTCCATTAGGCTGAGCAGCACTTGAGTTCATGCCTGATGGCGGGAAACCAGGAAGGTTAAACAATTTGCCTTGGGCTGCAGCTGGCTGTGCCTGGGACAAAGTGCTTTGTCTCTTTTAATGGATAGGAAAATATAATCAATGACAACTGTCTTCCTCAGTAAATTAGTTCTGAGTTCTTTCTTTGTGCTTTTTAAAGCCATACTGGGACTTGCTCTCTTGGCTGTACTGGCTCCACACTGTCTCTGGTAACCATTTCCTGTTCCTCTTCTCCCTTCTTCCCTACCCCTCCTGCTCCTCCTCTTCCTCTTCCTTGCTTTCATCCACCCTGTTTCTGGGATACTCTACCTACCAAAGGGAACCCACCATACCCCCAACCTGACAGGGACCCCTTCAGGTGCTAAGCATATTGTTAATGGATGGGAAGGGCTTGAGATCAAGTTTCTGAGGGGGGTGAAAACCTTGGAATAAGTTGGTGCGTCTTCTTGGCCTATCAGTTTTAAGTAGTGGTGAGTAATAAAAAACATTTTAAATGCAAACAAATATAGATATGTTCTGAAGCAGCATGCAAAAAAAAAAAAAAGAAAGAAAGAAAAAACAGGACAGGTTAAAGTCTGAAATGCCACCTCTGGTAGACCACTTAGGATTTCTTTTCTAGATTTTTCTGTCCCAGTAGGGGTACCTAGATGTACAAAGTCTGAGAAGAACTGACAAAAATAGTCTTTCCTCTGGGCTCCAGGGAGAAGAAACACTGGGATTGATTTTCTAAGGGCTGGTGGAATCAATCTTGTTACTTTATTGTTTCTCTGAGCAAGAAATTTTTTTCTGGAGACTCTTAGTAATGGAGGGAACCTGGACCATCCTCTTCCCTGTCCTTGAACATCCACCAGGCAGCAGTCTTACCAAACCAAGGGCAGAGTGGCCCTTTTCCTATTATTCAGCAAATAAAAGCAATAAGCAAGGAAACCCATCACACTTGAGGCTATGATTAAGAAGAAAAATCTGGCATGTGTTCAAAGATGAAACTTCAATTACATAATGATTTCATGCTGAATGTGTTGAAGACCTTTAAAGAGAATCAAAATGGGTAAAATAAAGTAAAGGCTGAGCCATAGTAACCAGGATATGGCTTTACCTGTCCTCACCCAGGTACGCATGCCTGTGTATCTCCTTCAACCTCGAGGACATTTTAGCCCAGCATAGCATTTGGAGAGAAGGTACAAGACCATGTATGTAACATGCTTATAGAATGTTCCCACTGTAGGAGAGCAAAGAGCTCAGGAGACAAAGTCAGAAAACCAGGCTTTGAGTCCCAGCTCCACCACCTATTGACTTTCCTCAGCACCCATTTTCTCAGCCCTAATGACACTTTATTTATCAAATATTTCTATCTGTTGTGGGAGCATGGTTGGATTGCATTTCCCTATTCCCTTTATATGTAGATGGCCATGAGACTTTCTTTGGCCAATAAAATGTGTCATTTCCCTGTGAAATCTCTGAGAAGCAATCCATGATTCCACATAATTTTCTTTCCTTTTGCCATGGCAACCTCAAGCATTTCCAGGAATAGCTGTTCTGTGAGCCTGGAGCCTGAAGTTAAGATGACCTGAGTCAAAGCTACAGCTGCTACCTCTGATGGACACGTAAGGAAAGTGAGAAATAAATCCCTGTTTTTTCTCTCTCTCTTTTCTTGGAGGTTGTTTGTTATTAAGGCATAATCCAGTCTGTCCTGATGAAGACACTACTTCATGGATCTGGTGGAAGATTAAAATGGGTTACCTAATAGGTAATCTGCATGGCACAGAGCAAGTGCAAGAAATGTTAGTTCTTTCCTCTCTCACTGAATTTCTCTGCTGTGTGATCCTTCCCAGCCCTTCCTTATCAGCCCTGAGCCATGCTACTCTTCAGAGAGTTTTTCAATGAAAAAAAAAAAAAGAACTTTATTTTAAGAGTTCTTAAAGTATTCCCTAATACCTTTTTAAAAAAATGAGAGAGCCCCCTGGAATGGACCTGGGTTGGGAATTCCTGTGTTGAGAAGAGAACCTGATTCTCCGAAATGTACAAAAGAGAAAGGAGCTAAGGGTCTTATGAAAGAAATCAGCCAGAAAGCAAAACCAATGAAGTCCAAAAATTTCCAACCGCGGAGAGCACTCTATCCCACAGCACTGGGCTGCTATCATAAAGCTGGGATCAGGGCTCAGGTGTCTCATGGGGATCCAGTTCTGACTCTCTTGGAGCAGGTTATCTGTCCTGGGTGGAGGCGGAGTTCTGTCCTACTGAGTGCCAGCTTTCATGTCAGTGAGAATGATGAAAATGGTCAGACTTCAAGCTTTTAGCTTTTTTTTCACTGGACCCTTACAAGGCCTGTCCCTTTCTCCCTCTGATCCAGCCTGTGGCTTCATGGGTCTGAGAGGGGAAGTCAGCTGAGCCGCTGCTGCTGCATTGAGTAAATGCTTCCAGTTAATCACTTAACAACTTACTCAATTAGGCAACCAGCCTAATACCTTTCTAGGGTGTTTAAGTTTACTTTGAAGGAAAAACAGTTCCTGCCTAAAATTACTCTGGAAGGCCACGTCTTTGAGCTTTACTCAAAGGGTAAATCCTGGTTAATCAATTTAGAAGGCTTTTATTACAGCTGTGGGTCTCCAGATTGTTGAACATTTTGAGAAGAGGGGAAGGAAAAAGGAATGGAATATAGATGAGATAGAACTACATAACCTTTGAAGTTGCTTCAACTGTGACGAGTTACTTAATCTCTGAGCCTCAATTTCCATATAGAAAATGGCAATAAAAAATAATAACCCATCTCACAGGGTTATTATGAGCTTTGATAAAATAAAAAATCAGAAAGTCTCTGATGTAAAAAAAAGGCACTCGATAAATATGTAGCTCATATACTAGTATTTGGGCTTCCTAACAATCCTGGTAAGAAGATATTCTCATGGTTGTAATGAGGAAGGAGGGAGATCTAAGACAAGGTTAGGGATGGGGAGATAGAAAAAAACAAGGCAAATCAATAATTCTCATTCCTTTTGCAACAGCATGGATGGACCTGGAGAGTATTATGCTAAGTTAAATAAGTCAGTCAGAGAAAGACAAATACCACATGATCTCACTATATTTGGAATCTAATGAACAAAATAAACTGATGAACGAAATAGAAACAGGCATGGATACATGGAACAGACTGAGAACTGTAAGAGAGGAGGGGAGATGGGGGATGGATGAAAGAAGGGGAAGGGAGTAGCCAAAGAGCATATATGCACAACTCATAGACACAGACAACAGTGTGGTGATGGCCAGAAGGAAGGGGTAGGGGCTGGGTGGAGGTGGGCAAATGGGAGGTGGGGATGGGGACATCTGTAATGATATCAACAATAAAAATAAAGTTAAAGATAGTTATGATTTTTAAAACAATAGTTCTCATTCCAAGTTCCTTATTTTTACTCCAGGCCCCTTCATCTGGACCTTTTGAGGAAGAATCCCAGCAGCTTCTGTGACCCTGAAAATGGGCCTCAAAGAGCCCAGCTCTGGCCAGACTACTGGGCCAGACCACCGGGATGGGGAGAGGGGCTATTTCGGGCCAAACCTATGGAGAGGGACAAACTAGGGATATGTTACTGAGGCGACTGAAGGAATCTGGCACGTTATGAAGGAGGTGTGTTGGAGGCTTGAGGCCTTGATAGCTCCTGTTTAAATACTTCAAAGAGCTGACATTTAGATGAGCTGGATTTGTTTCCTGGGATCCCAGTAGGTAGAAACAGGGCTAGTGGGGGGAGGTGACAAGGGAAGCTTTCATCTCCATTCAGTATAACCATTAATTTGCTGGAAACTTTGGAGGGCTTGAACTGGATCTTACTCCCTTTAGTTTCTATAGTGCCAGCACAGAGCCTCATCCCCCTGGGATAGTTAAGGAGCGGTAACTGCTGGCATTTTCACTGGCTGGTCTTGGGGGGAAAAGCCAATTCTGAGCTGATTAACTCTCATTCACCCACGTGCCTGAGACCTTGTTAAAACAACTGTGTGAGCCGGCAGTGAACCTCAGGGTAGCCCATCCTAGAGTATCAGCGACCGGTACTCTTCTTCTACCTTTAACACCAAGCTTTGAAAACAATGAAGAAAGAACTTTGAGTCTCAAAGGTTGTTTATGTAATAATGCTAAAACACTATCATGGGATGATCTGGAAGTGAAATTTTAAGCTAGATAAACATTAAGCCTGCTATAAAAGGTCATTCTAACTTCCTTTGACCCTCCGATAACTATGGTCCTCAGCATTTTGGTTTATAGCAAGAAAGCATTGCTTCTCTCTGCCTGTCTAATGGTCTATTGGCCTTATTTTCTCTTATACTTTTAAATGAGGAATAAAGCCTGTATTTGACCTCAGTTCCAAGCCCAAACCCTTTCTGCCTGATCCATTAAGCACATGTCTTGATGAATCTAACACGTACAGTTGATAGACTTGTAAAGTCTGCTGGACGAGAAGATGCAGAAACATTATCATCTCCCTAGCTTGAGGTCACTGGAGCGAATATTCCCAAATGGAGCATTTGGGTAAAAGCAGCTGCCCTAGCTGCCTGTGTGTGACTGAGGACATGTCAATGAGGAATTATATAGTCTAGAACTGCCCTTTATTCCTAGATCACATTTTCATTTATTCATTAATTGACTCTAAGAATGTCTATCAAGTCCCAACTCTGTATCAAAAACAGTGGTAAGTGGTGCCTAACACAACATTTGCTGACTGTTTCCTGTGCTCACTCGCGTGACTCTGAACAGCATCCCTATGAGGTAGGCGCGTCTCTTTTTTCTCATTTTGCCACTGAGGAAACTAGGACACAAATGGGTTAAAGAAATTGTGCAGGTCACACAGATAATAAAAGAAGGAACCAGGAGAGGGGTTTTTTTTTTTGTAGATAGTTGTTGGAATGAAGAAATTAAACAATAATGATATATACTTCCAGATGCTTTCTAGACTTCTATCAAATATACAAACTTATTCTAGGAAGCAGTTAAAGAATGGAAAAGTTCATTGCCACCAGAAGACCACGATTATTCAGAGAACCTCCCTACAACGTATTAGCAAACCTAAGCTTTGCTCTGCTGCAGTGGTCCCCTGGCTTCTCAGCGTGAGGACTCCCTTTGTAAACTTTAAAAATAGATTGGTTTTGCAAATCTCCAGGAAGTTATACAAAATACAAAACAACTAAAAGCTATTTTAAATTCAGTAACAATTTTAAATTAATTTATATTGTACTAATTACTACTATAACAAGATTGGAAAAGCAGAGGTTCACCTACTTTCAAAACACTGTTCTGGTCAGTATACAAACAGTAGGCACTTGACACCCAAACACCGACTCCCCAACTCTTTGCCATGGCTCCACAGGCCCCCAGAGCTGTACGAAGCCACACACTGTATGGCTTCAGCCACATTCTTTATCTCCTCTGTGCCTCAGTCTCCTCATCTCTAAGTGGACATAACAAGAGATTTTTCAGAGGATATCAGAATTAATGTGAGACTGGAGACTACAAAAATGGTTAAAAATACAGTCCCTGACAAAAACCTTTCCAATGTAGTCAGAGAGAACAGACATGCGTGAAACAATTAGTAAGCAGAGCAACCCACTAAACTAAACTATGCCTCTGGGATCTAGCTCTAGAATGTGATCTGATCATCTGTAAGGCAGGGAGTGCATGCGAAAGGGGTTCGCTACCACCTTGCACAGGGAATTCAGTTTGCTTAACAGCTATCACTAAGAGCAAATATAGATATATTTTGGGAGGAGGGGGCTGCTATCAATGTCTGAGAAGCTTGAAGCTACAGGACCCCATAGGTTGCCAGCGTAGATGCGTCCCTTGTGGTGCAGTGCTGAGGCTAACCCTGGGAAAACGGGCATGTGCACATGAGGGTGATGGGAGATTTTAGGTTTGGTTTGAAGCTGCAACTCATGGTTATTAAGTGCCTACCATGGAGAGGAAGTTATACATGCTATTATTAATATTTAATGCTATTTTGATTTAAATGTAATTCAAGGCACATTTATCATGCAAAAAGAAACTCGCTGTTTAACTTAAATGGCCCAACCCCGGCGTAATGTCACAATCTTGCAATTTTACAGCCGGCATCCATCACATTTTCAGGATATAATTGCCTCCAGGGGATGAAATCTTGGAAGAAGTTTCCCTCAATGATATTGGCAGCAGAAATTATTCCAGTCTGTCCTTTTGGGTTTGTTGGATTGAAAACAGAAAAGCCATTTCATTGCCAGGACTCCTGGTTCACATGTAAATGAGTGCACAGCTTGATAACTTAGATGCCTCAGGAAAGCCCCAGGGCCCGTGAGCAGGAGGAGATAGATTAATAATGAAAAGGGGTAACATTTATCGAGTGTTACCAGGCCCGGTGCTAAGCAATGACATGAATGATTGCTCTTTAGCCTCATGGCAAAACCTGGAAGGGCAGTGCAGTTTTACACCTGTCCTGTAGATGCAGAAGCTACAACTCCCCATGGTCACACCGCGGCAGGTCGCCCCTAAGACACAGGCTGTAACCGCTCCTCTGTACAGTCCTGCCCCTGCTTCACAGCGGGCTTTCTGGGCTGCCTCCCTACCCTGCTGGACACCCCAGTTTTACATGTTGCTAGGAGGATGGGGACCCAACAAATTGAGAGGCAAACAAGTGAGAAAGAACAGTCTTTGGTTCTAGGTGGCAGTTGATAACATGCTGGCAAGGAAAGGACAAGAGGAATGTAGACAGGTGTGAGGAGATCATCTTTAACAAAATTCTCGGAGTACGGAGATTAAAATTGCAAATATCCTTAAAGATCAACTGTTTAACCCCTTCATTTTACAAATGAGGAAATAGAGTCTCAGGCAGTTGCCCATGCTCACAGAGCTGGTGTGGGACACATCGCTCTCTCCCTCTCTTCTCTCTGAATAATTCTTTTTGATCGAGTACAAAACAATCGTGAAAAATTTTCCCTTACACACCTTTTCCCCACCCAGCTATCTGGTCCCCTGCCCAAAGGCAAATTCTATTAGCAGATCTATTGTGTCCTTCTAGAGATATTCTATGCATGTCAAAAATAGGCTTCTTTTTTAAACAAAAATGATAGGATTCTACATACTGGCTGAATCTCACTTTTTAACCTAACTGTCCAGGTTAGAGATTGCTCCATTACTGAACATGTAGGGCAGCCTCATTTTTTTCAACTTTTTAACAGCTTTAAATTGTGGTCAAATTATATAAAATTCATGCATTTTTAAGTGTCAGTGTGATAAGTTGTAGAAAATGTCTACAGTTGTGAAGTCAATACCAAAATCCAGTTTTGAAGTAATTTTATCACTCCCCAAAGTTCCATTATGCTAATTTGCTCCCAGCTTCCACCTGAGCCATGGGCAACCACCAATCCACTTTCTGCCTCCATAATTTTGTGCTTTTCAAAATTACATATAAATGAAGTCATTCAATGTTTATTCTATATCTGGCTCCCTAAATAATACTTTGTAGGGCTTAGCATGATGTTTTTGAGATTTACTCACAAGTTGTGAATAACAGGAGTTTCTTTTTATTGCTGAGAAGTATATTTTGTTGTATAGATATACCACCTTTTGTTTACCCACTCACGGACTGACAGACCTTTGAATTGTTTCCCATTTGAGGATACTATGAATAATGCTACTGTGAACATTTGTGGAAAAGTCTATGTGGATATTTGATTTAATTGGGGGGGATTAGTTACCCAGAAGTAGAATTGCCATGTTGAATAATATATGTACATATAACTATTTAAGAAATTTCCAAATGTTTGCCAAAATGGCAGTACGCTTTTACATTCCCATCAGCTCTGTATTAGAGCTCTAGTTTCTTTACATCCTCACCAACATTTGGTATTTTCTGTCTTTTTGATTTTATACATTTTATTGGATGTGTAGTGGTATCTCATGGTGATTTTGGTTTGCCTTTTCCTAATCTACTGATATGACATATCTTTTCATGTGCTTATTTGCCATTTCTATATCTTCTTTGGTTAAGATATCTACTCACAATTTTTTTTCCAGGTTTTAACTGGGTCTTTCTTTATTATTGAGTTGAGAGTTCTTTATATATTCTGGAAACAAGTCTTTATCAGATTTATTTTGCAAATATTTTCTCCCGTTTTATGGCTTGTGTTTTCATTTCTATAATGGTGTCCTTTTATGAGGTGCAAAAGTTTTTAATTTTGATAAAGTCCAAGTCATCAATTATTTATTTATTGTTTGTGTATTTTGTCATAACCAAGAAATTGACTAACCCAAGGTTACAAATATTCTCTCCTATGTTTCCTTTTAGAAATACTACCATTCTAACTTTTAAGCCCATGATCTACTCCAAGTTAATCTGTGTGTGGTGTGCAGGAAGAGCCTAATCTCAGTTTTCCTCTTGCGTGTAGACGGTCCCTTGTTCTGGCGCCATTCACTCAAAGATGGTCATTCCTTTACTTTTGCAACTTGTCAAAGTCAGTTGAGCATATACCTTGAGTTCATTCCTGGACTCTATCTCATTTCTTTATTGCTTTTAGGCCTGCATAATGTTCCGTTTTATAGATGTATCTTGTTTAATTTAACTGATCCCTAATCAATAGACAATTATCTTAAGTCTGATCTTTTGTTTTTCTTTTGAAGTCATGCTGTGGCAAATACATTGCGTGTCTTTTTTTGCATCTTATACTTGTGGAATAAACTCCAGGAGGAGTCAGTTTTACATTTTGATAGCAGTCACAAGTTGATCGCTATGGAAGCTTTACGTCTCACCGTGACACTCTCAGGGGATGACAGTGCTCTTCAGGTCCTCAGAAACAAACATGCGGATAAATGTCTCATCTTTTGTTTCATCAGGTAGGTAAAGAATGGTGTCTCCATTCAATGTGCATTTTTTATGAAGTGGGATGAGTATCTTTTTATCTTACACATTTAAGAGTCAACTATATTTCATTTTAAGGAAATGTGCATTTTCATGTCATTGGCCTGTATTCTGTTCATTTTGGTACTTTGTGTTACATATTACAAGTGTTTCCTCTAGTTTTTTGTTTGTCTTTTGACTTTGTTTATTGAGTTGGGTCCTGTAGGAGCTTTTTTTTTTTTTTTTTGATGTAATAAAATACATAGTAAATGCTAAGCCTGGGTAAAACTAGAAAGAACTCCCCTACTCCAAGATTCAAAAAAATAAATCTCCTATTTTTCTAGCACTTTTATGTTTTCATTTGTAACATTTTAAATCTTTAATCTGGAATTTATTATCATTTGAGAAGTAAAGTAGGGATATAAGTTTATTTTTTCCCAACTAGCTAATGAGTTGTCCAAACATCAATAATTACATAACCCAACTTTCCCCTTTGATATACAATGATATTTTTATCATATATTAAATGTCCATATGCATTTGGATTCACTGATTTGCCATATTTTTATGCGTCAACAAGCACACTGAACCGAATCCAAGTTTAGCCTTCTCTCTTGCAACATTCTCCAAACGACACACAGTAAGTGAATGAAGCGCGTATGAATTGCCTGCAATAACAGTTAACTCATCTTTCACCTTCTACCCCACTGCCATTAGCTAACAAAATTGAAGCTCCTTTTAGCATTGTTAAGAAATATATCATTATGATAGTAAATTTGTTTGGAAATACAGGGGACTGAAAATCAGATATCGTGTTCTTGAGTCAAATAAACAATTTGGTGCTAATTCATGGTTTCCTTCCATAAGAGCCAATAATTTTGGATAGGCTGTGTGTGTGTGTGTGTTTATACATGCACATGTAAGGCAGATGTGCCACATACAGAAGAGATAGCACTTTATTAAGTTAACCCACTCTTCCTGCCCCCAACTCCATATTGGCTGAAGAGCAAATAAATTTGGCACTTTATGTCCTGATCCTCCTGGGCTAAGATTTGCTCATGGTTCAGTGTCCTCCCTAATTGCATGAATTAAATATGTGAGACCAAAATTCCTCTTCTAGGAGGCTCAGAAGGAGCAGAAAGGAGCCAAGGTAATAAAGAGAGGGACTTATGAGCACCTAGAGGTTGTAAAGACACACCAAATGGAATTGTCTTCTTCAAAATGATGTTGTATTGGGCTGCAGCTTCTTTTCCAAAAAACTGGGCTCTCCATTCTTTCTATAACATTCATTTTCACCTTATCTCTTGGCTATAGCCAAGAGATAAGAACTCTCCATCCCTGGGCTCCTTAATGGAGCCATGGATGGGTGATTGTGCCAGGAAGTGACTGGGTTTCAGGAGAGCTAAAGATGGTGTTGGAGGAGATGCCAACTTGCTTGCTCCATTATTGGGTATCTCCTGATGCTCAAGAAAGATGATGCCCATATCTCTTTAAAAGCCTTGTAGGAGTCAGGATTCTTGATATATCGAGGAGGAACCATGTAAAATTTTTTGCATGCTCATCATCCTGAGAGTTAAAGTTCTAGTAATTCAGAAACCCCATCTTTGTGGATTAAGTATAGTCCTCCTTAGCACCTTAAAAGTGTTCAATGTACACGTTTTTTAGGATAGTGCTGGAAGACCTTTCTTTGTACATTTTTTTAAACTGAAAAAGTCTATGGGGGTGAGGCGAGGGGAGGGGTTGCACTATGTTGTGGGAAAGAAAACTGTCTGAGCTAGAGAAATAGCAAGAAACAAAGTGGTCGTGCACTGTGGTGAGAGTTCCATGAAATAGCACTGAAACCCCAAGTTTTTCCTCTCCCTTCACTTCCTGTGGGAGAAGATCAGAGGGCCTCCCTCCACTAAGAGGGGATACCATCATCTCCATCCAGGCAGAGGCCCAGTTTTGTCCAGGCTGAAGCAAACCAGAGGCGATTCCGGTCCTCTCCCTCACTCTCTTCCGGCCCTGCTTCCTTTCCCCACCCCGCCAACAATAGCCCCCTCTTGATTTCTGTTCCAAGAGAGAACGGTGAGTCCCCAGTGCAAAGGAAACTCCAAGGATTCTTTCCGCAGAGTTTTCTAACTGGGAAGAGTGAGGCATGTACTCTGGCATCTACTCCTTGGCGGTGATGCTGGAGACCCAGGACCCTCCTTCCTTCTCCCTGAGAGAGATACAAGGCAGGTAACAGGGTTTCTTGTCCCCATTCATTAGCATTCAAAGAAAAAAGCTGGCAGAGTATCTTTTTCCTGGAAGGGCTCTGAGGTACTCTCTCTTACACTGTTGCTTTTAAATATTTTTTGAACTGCTGAAAAAGCTGAACATCTTTTTGGGGTGATATCCCCAAAATACCTGTTGCTGCCCCTGCTGGGACTTTCTTACCCTGAGCCAATATTTTGTGGACTAGACAGAGACTAGGACCTTGCCCCAGGTTTATAGATCTGGAGAAAGACCTAGGAATCCTCCCCAGGTGATTCTGAACTTGGAAAACAATATCCCAGACCTTTCCTCTTTGAGATTATCAGGATCCCTTGAGATGGAGTTAACTTGCTGAGTGAGATCACAGAAATCATGCCTAATGTTGCTCAGAGCTGAATAGACTCAAGCCTGGTCCAGCAACACCACTATCTGGGAGGGAGTAATGTATTCTTGGTCAAGGTCAAAGTTAACCTTGTAACTCTTGGGAACAGGGACTGTCACTCCAAAATCAATCTGTGTACACATAGGATAAAACCCTAAAGTAGTGCTGCTGAGGCCTGAATCACATGGAAATTGTCTTAAAATGATGCTTCTGATGCAGGAGGTCTAGGATGGAGCCTGAGATTCTAACAGACTCACAGGTGGTACTTTGTCTTTGGTTCTTGGACTACTTTTGAGGAGCACTGCCTTAAGGGATACTTATTTTTTTTAAATATTAATTACACTTTCTTCTTAATAAGAAACCCGTAAACAAGCAACAGATTTGGTGACCTTGAATATCACTTCTAGTGTACCTATTAAACAAGGTGGTTGCCTTTCTTCATCTCTAAAATGGGGCTAATAAAGCACTTACTTCTTAGAATGGGAGGGGTAAGTGAAATGATGTATGTAGAGGTCTTAGCAGGCCTCAAACTTGGTAATGACTCCTCCATAAATGTGGCCTTTGGAGGTGGTGGTGCTCTTCTGGTTATCTCATTCTCGCACTTAATATCAGTGGCCATCCTAGGAAGATGCTTAAGTGAGGCCCGAACGTATCAAAGGAAAATAGGAGAATGGGTCAGAATTGTCTTTGTAGGCCCCAGTGCTTGGCACCAAAGGGATAGGCTTTATCCACGTGAACAGAGAGAGTTTCTTCTGTTTCTACCACAACTAGCAGAAACCTTAGACCCCTGTGTTGTTATTGTATTTATATTTACCACTTTAAATTTGCCAAATAAGTGAAAAACTGCCTCAGTCCAGTACTTGTTCATTTGGCTGTCTCCATGGCCTAATTATATAAAGGAAAGGGTACTGTGCTCCACAAGGATATCACATTTCCCTCCCTGAATTCACCCCTTCGTGTTAGTGTAAACTCAGCCCAAGAGGCATCCCTTTAACTTGGATTTACAGCCCTGCCTAAAGAAAACAGGGAGCGCTCAGCATTTCCTACAAAGCTGAACCCTGGCTCACAGCTCTTTCAGTCAAGGGAAAACAAATGACCGCTCTCTTCCTCGCCAAAAACAATCTGCTAACCCATCATCTGCCCAGGAGACAAATGAAAAATAAAATGCAACCAGCAGTCTTTTCTGTGTATCTGATAAATGTTTATCTCCATGAGCAAGTGGGTGGTGTCCTTTCCAAGATGACACTGTCATATACATGTAGCAGCCATGTGCACATAATGGCGGGACACGCTGTAACTCCAGCCAATTAGAGGAGAATAAAGCCACCAAAACAGCAATTTGGCATTGCCCAGACCCCCTCAAAAGTTTGACTCACCTTTTTACTTATTAACTGCTGCATTTGACAGCATATAAAGGTAGCACGTTTTACTCTACAGCCCACTTATTTATGACATCATCTATTCAACAAATATTTATCGTGAATCTGGTATGTGCCATGTGCTATTCTAGGCTCTGGGCATACAGGTGGTCGAATGAAGTCGCTGTCCTCACGATGCTTACTTTCTAGTGGGCTTACATGTTACACATAACTTCTGATGCAGCTATGTTCTTATTTTTCTATCTGAATATCACGGTTTCATCTAGACATATTTGGTATTTGGCCAGCTGTTTCTGAGAGTACATCAACATAGTTGTTGCTTCTCTGTTCCTGTCAGATGGAGACCCATGTCTATCGGTTCTTTGCTTAATTGACCATATAAACATAAGAGGAAAAATATTGAGTGATTTAGGTAGAAATGAAGTCAGGGACATCAAAATAATTTTTTTCTGTAAGTTACAGATTTTTCTTATAATTAAAGCAGACTTAATATGATGAGTGTTGGTATTTCAAATACCATTATCAATCTTTTGCCCTTCCATGTCATCATTAACCAAGGGACAGGATCTAACTTCTCAAACAGATGCAGCCCAGCACACATTGTAAGAAAGTAAAAACCAAACCAAACCAAAAGAAACTTATAAGACTGATTCCACCAACATGTTTAAAAAGTGAACAGAAAATTTTAGTATTTGTGTTTTCTTTGACTGAGAATGCATGCTCACAATAAGATACAAATAATCTAGAAAAGGGCTACTTATACAGAATTATAAGATCTCAGTAACTGCTATTTTATGATTTACGTATGGTGATAGAACACTGATCAGTCTCATCAGATTGCCTGACTGACTAGAATATGCCTTACTCCATAATCCTTACAGAATAACAATCGATACATTCAAAACTAATTTTTAAAGAAAACATCCAAAGCTGAATAGGAATTTCACTTAAAATCATGGTTCTTAAAACATATATTTTAATTTATTGTCAGAACAACCCTGAAGAACACAGAACAAGACACTGACCATCCGTTTAAGAGAGACACAGGATGTCAGAGTCAGAACCTCATGAACCTTCTTCTAGTGCAGCGGGCAGGAGAGAAGAGCATAAACAAGGCCGCAGGTGAGTTCTGACACACAGTCATCCGCACACCCACACAGCACCTCAGGAATCACAGACTTGGCCCAACCCCATCATTTTATAGGTGAGAAAACTATGGGCCAAGCAAGTAAAGACACCTGTCAAACCTCACATACAGGGGGTGGCAGAACAGCAGAGAAATGTTCTGACGCCCAGTCTGGTTTTGTTGTGCTGCACTAAGATTCAGTATAGGACACCTTTTTGCACGTAAGTCTGTAACAACCCGGCTTCAGTTTGCTCTCCCAATGTTAATTCGCTGAAACAAGTTTCGATTGTATCAGAGCCTCTCATTCTAACTAAATAACTTCACAAGTGTGGGTTACTGGTGGTTGATTTTGGGTGGTTGTTGGGAGTTGTGTGTTTTGCTTTTGAAAAGTGAAGAGGGAAGTTTAACTAAGACCTAAGTTAAAGTACCATTATTACTTGACAAACTAACCAGCATGTATGTTTTGAAGTTTAGAGTAAGGGAGAAAAAAGCAGTTGGATCACACCCCCCTCCTCACCCCCACACACTGTTTATTGGTGTGAAGGTAAGTGGCTCCACACTAAATGTTCCAGGAGCAGGATCTCCAAGTACGCTTAGCCCTTGGTGGGGGCAGAGCCCGTTACTTCAAGTTCTTTTCTCTCTGGTTCTCATGGAACTGCCACAACAGTTTCCAACAAAAGTGCTTCCAGCCCTCCAGGGCTGGGGAAAAGGTCACCAAAGACGCAGAGCTCAAGAGCATGGGAAATTGGGGGAAAGGGAGAATGAAATGTCTATGGTATGACTGCAGTCTCTTCGAACATTCACCTAAATTGATAACTTTCATCCCAAGACAAACTTTCCCCTGCTTGGAGCTCTGCTGAACACAGCTGGCATTACAATGTGGCTGAATCTGGCATTTCTGCCATTATCGGAGATGAACATCAAAATATTTGTCTCTATATTGCTTTATTTTATAAGAATTTGAGGTTCAAGATATCCTCACTCAATGTGTGCCTAATTCGAAAGCTATGAAGAATAATTTTTGTTCTAATAGGCCCTTGGTATAGTATTGATGAAGAATTACGCCACAAATTTATAAGAGATGTATTCTATTCCTTACATTCAAAAACCACAGCACCCTTAAGTATTTACATGACTCTTAACAAATTACAACCGGCACCAATCGACTCATCCTGCTTGTCACACATTGTGTTAATTGCATTGCATAAATAATCTTATTTAATATTCACGGCAACTCTGTTATGTTGATGCAATTTTACATTTGGGGAAACTGAGGCTTAAAGAGGTTAATGACCTAGAATAAGGCCCAGTCAGTAAGTCACAAAACTGGAATTCAAACCCAAATCTCTATAACAACAAAGCCTGTCCTTTTAATGCCTGAGTCACATACCAGCAGGCAGACCTACAGGACACATCCTAACATAACATTTATATGACAAATTTATAATTTAATTAGAGTATGTGTACAGTTTGGGCACAAATTAATTAATACCATCTCCCGTTTGTCAAATTCTGGATTATTCCAAGCTGGAGTTCCCCTCATGATATCACAAAAGAGCCTGGGATGACCCCAGAGCAGAATCACACACTGGAAGTTTCCACCAGGGCCAGCCAGCTCACTCCTTGGAATTGAGTGAAGACACATTGGTGTTAGCCAGACTAAACTAGTCAATGGCTTTTTTCTTTGGGTAGCTGAAATTTTTTGCCCTCATCAAATATTCCCATGGCAATGACTTAACTTAAATGGAAATATTGAGTATACGTTTTTTTCCTGAAAAGAAAAGTACATATCCATCCTGAGCTCCTCAACCTCGGGCCACAGTGAGGACCCGTGCTGGCAGTCGGACTGCTCCCTGTGACCTTGGCAGATGTCCTTTACCTGCCTTATCTTTGGTTGGTGTGACTCTGCCATCAGTTTTTTTTTTTTCTATATTGTGTTGCGTCTGATGTCTTTATTCAATAACCAAAACTGGAGAGTGTTTTGTGGTGTTGTTTTAATTGGGCACAAAATTAAACACATTATCAAGGAAAAGCGAAACTGAAAGAAGCAAGTCAAAATCGCAGCCCTGAGCTTTCTACTGGGGTCACAACTGCTGATAAAAGAGGCAAAGTGCCCAATCCAGTCAGTTTCTGCTGCCTTTTGACTGGAAGATCTATAAAATGGGTGACTAGGGTCGGTGGCAGGGGAGCTGGACACCACCTCCAACTGTGATTACAATGATTTTGCATCCTCAAGCAGGCAAACACTAACCACGTCTCTTTCACCTTGCTCACTTTATAATGCTCCTAAGGAGAGTTTCTTGAAAAAAGGAGAAAACAGAAGGCTGCTAATGCAACAAAACCTACATAACAATCCACTTCCATATACTTTCCCACTCTTATTAAGACGATGGCTCAGTTTTGAATAAAGATTAATTACTTGATTGTGGTTAATGTATAGTCTGGCCAAATTAATTTATAAATGAGAGACTGGATATTTTTATTACACTCTTCACATCCCAGGTGACCTCAATCAGCAAATTTCATAGAAATGAATATTTAAAAACTCTGCATGGTTTTTGTCTTTCCACCCATTCAATACCTCTTTCAATTAAATTATTAATATCAGTAAATTTACACAGTTTTTCCGAGGGAGCTTGCTGGCCTATTTTTGACAATGTGATCTTGCCTCCCTCCTGGCTTTCCGTCATGAGTTCATGGTAACATTATCCTTTCTGACAAGTTTAATTGAAAAATTTAGACTTTTAAAAGCAAGTTGTATGTTTTTAAGCTTGACTTGTTTGCTGCGTCCTAATTGGTATGTGGAAAACCAGGCTCTGCTGAATATTTCTCAATTACATCTATAGCTTAGTTTCTCACTCCTCCTGACACAAGCAATCAATCTCAATCTTCGTATTACAGTTACATGTTGTTTTCCAAAACTAAAGTTATATGTCCCAAAATCTCTGTCTTCTTCTGCGTGGCAGATGACATCTTCCATTGACAGTGGATAATAAATTTACACTCAACCCACCTATGAAGCCTCAACACAAAAGCACCCCATACACAGTACAATTCAAAGTGACATTCCCTTCTTCTTGTCCCTCCTCCCTCAGAGATGCAGAATAACAGTCAAAAATCAACATTTCTCTTTTGGAGGGTGCAGAGTAGAAAGAAAAAAACAAGAGAAGGGAACCTCGATCCAGACAACATGTAACAAAAGCCCCAGAACAAACCACAAGTCTTAGCAGACACGCTGATAAGAGTCCCAAGACAGAGCACTGAGGAAGAGAGGAATTCTCCAGTGCACTGGGACGTATCGCATGCTCCAGTGGCTCCTGGCTAACCAGCCACATCGTCCATGCCAAAATTCAGATTTAACCCAATGGCCTCCTTAGCCCCAATGCAATTCTATTGCCAGGTCTGCCAGGCTCAGCTCTGCAATGTATCAGTATTCTCTTTTTTAAAAAGTACAAGCTTAAATTCTGGGCCATCCCTCAGTCATACCCCTTGATTAAGGATTACACCCAGTAAGGTTTTTTCTGTCGAAGATGCCCACAGCAGTACCCATCCCAGGCACACTGAGGTGGAAGTAGAAATGATGATACGGGTGACTTACCAGCTCCTGAGTGAATGGCTGCAGCAGCCTCAGTGCTTTACCTGATCCCTCGCTCTCTCTGTGCCTCTCCCTCTCTCTCCCTCTTTCTCTTGTGTACAGATTGCAAGGAACTTAAAGAACTCACAGGGACAGTGTTTCAAATGACTTAAGAAAGAGAACAGGAACAATACTTCGTTCTCTTTTTCTCAGATGAGTACCTTCGGGAAGAAGGAAGGAAGGGAGGGGAGAGGGAGGAAGTCAACAACCCTTTGCTTTCCTGAAAAAAAATAAGGAAACAGAAGATAGACATCTCATTTTCTCTTAAACAAAATGTTGGAAGGGGCAAAAAAAAAAAAAAAAACTTTGAAAAAAGGAATTCCTCAAAAATGCTCTCTGCCCTGGGAGCTTTAAAGAGATGAAACGCCTTACTGGCCTGGCCTGTCCAAACAAATGGTGTTCCAGAGAGACAGGCTCTCCTGAGCCCGTAGTCTCTGGTATCTGGTTTGTAGAACTGACACAGCCAAAAGGGAACAAATCATGTCATGTCGACTCTGAGCAAAGGAAAGTTGGGTCTGCTGCGCTAACTGAGGCAAGCCTGCAGCCTAGCCTGTAGGAGCGGGAGGCGGCCCTTGGGCCAGGACGTGCGGCCCCTCCTAGGCCTTTCAACACCAGCTCCGCTGCAGTCCTTCAGCCTGGCCCTAGATCCTTCACATTCTTCCAGGATCAAATAGCACATCTAGGCACTGGTCACTGAGCTTTATGCCATGGACCAGACCAAACTTCCATCTTTGCTGATGGTTCTAAAATGTTTCAAAAGCAACTTACTGCACTGGTGCTGGACATAGTTTTCTCAGAAGGGTTGTTTATATTGTTCTATCCTTTACATTCTTAATGCTTCTTAGACTCACAAAGTACCGTGGAACAGCGCAGGCCTTAGATCAGTCTCCCACAGTTTTTTAAAAAGAGGTGGGGAGACTGAATAGAAGGAGAGAGAAAATGGAGAGAATGTTCTTTATCAAGTTAGGGGCACTTGGTGGTTCAGTGGGCAGCAGGCATGAGCCCCATTTAGGGGTAGGCAGTTAGGAAGGAACGAGGCTTAAAATTCTCTGACTTATGTTGTGTGCCTTATGCCTTTCATTCATTTGGCTAAGACCATTGCACCATGAACAGGAACAAGCAGTTATGTGGGCCTTTGTGGCAGCAGAATAAAAACCAGCGTTAATGTAGTTCCTTATTTTACTCAATTGTGAAAAATGGTGTGGGGAGTTATACCTGATGTCAAAAAGCGACTAAAGTAATAACAAGGGAAGAGCGACTCTGATTTAGTTTCTCGGAAGGACTTTTACTGGGCGCTATGGTCTATAAGATTATTCTTTTATCCCAACAATTTTCTCCCTCCATTAATTATCTATCTACCCAATCTGTGTATCAGAGAGAACATAAAGGTATTGTGATTCAGTAGGTTCACAAGAGCCAGGACAGTCTTATTCTTTGCATTCCCCGTGGCACCAATACTAGTACAACACAGGGGTTTCTGGGATGGGTGACCCAACCCCATCCACGGGTGAGAAAACTGACGTCCAAGGAGGAGTCTGTGCAGTTTGTGCAAGGTCACACACTTCCAGTGGCAGAACCCAAAATGCTCATGTGTCTCCTGGTGAAGCTCTGGTGCTCTTTGCCCTCTGCTGGCCTTCCTCTATATCCTGACTTTGTACACAGGGAAGGAAAATGAAAATGAAAATCAAAGAAAACAGGAGAAGAACACGAGAGAATGAAGTAGAATGGGGAAGGAACAGGAGGTAACCCTTTTAAAGGCAAAGCAATATTGGGGCAACCCTTGGAGTAATGGTGAGGGCAGAGAAGCAAGTGCAGGTAAATGGGGCTGAAATGTAGCATAAAAAGTGAAAGCAGGTGGGAGTGTGTGGGGGTGAGTGGCTGAGGGAGAAGTAGGGGGAAGCTGCCCTGGGTGCTGTGGCATCAGCAGCAGAGACAAAGCAGGGATGTGAAGGAACAAAGAGGCTACGAAATCCTTGCAGGAGTGACAAGTCTCTGATCACCTGAAGAATGGATGACAGCAGCATGGAACCCTGCCCATGTTTTCATTCCTGCTGCAGCCTCAGGCAAGGCCAGGCTGAGCCCCAGGAGCCCAGTCGGAATCCAGAGGATTTCCCTTTCAAGTGTGCAGAATGTGGGGACTGTCACGTTGAGGCGTGTTGTTTTCTCCCAGCCCGCTGTCCTGCCCAAAGAAGGCCTGCATGGGGACATGTGCCATCTGAGCTGCGTGGCTTTGATGTGATGGAGCGGCGTCTGGTTGGGATCTGGCGACATCACCTCTCGAAACACTGGAAAGAGACCTCTTATGTTTTCAAAATACTGCTGTGAAGCAGCATGGGTCTTACATGCTAAGTCAGCCACAGTTTTGCAAAAGGATTCCCAACCCTGCCTGTGCAAGCTGTTCCGCTCCTACATCCCGTGGAAAACAGGCTTCTCCTGCTCTCCCTGCTCTGCCAATCACATGAACAGTCATCCTCTAACACTTGCCAAGTCACCCACTGGGTGTCTAGAAGCTAAAGTGCCTAAGTCCCTCCCATTAGGTTTCACATGAGGGATTTCTAATCAGGCCCCTCAAGCTGGTGA
>VMDR010001854.1:23342-108931 GCA_007922815.1 Macrotus californicus | reverse complement strand
ATTTTTATTCTGATTCCATTACGATCACAAAGTACATTCCATACGATTTCAATTCTTTTAAATGTTTTGAAATGTGTCTTGGGATATGGTCTATGTTGGCATATGTCCCATAGGCCCTTGAGAAGAATGTGTATTGTCCTATTACTGGGGAGGGTGTTCTAAAATGTTAATTAGATACAATTGGTTGATAGTTCTTCTATAATTGTTGATTTATGTCTAGTTGTTCTATCGGGTTTTGAGAGGATGTTAAAGCCTCCAGTTCTAATTGTGGATTTGTTTATTTCTCTTCTGTTTTTACTTTCTTTTTCTCAGTTTTTGTCTCATATATTTTGTAGTTCTGTTGTTTGGCGCATACCCAGTTAGGCTTTCTATGTCAAAGAAGATGTAGAAATCAAAGAAGACATAGAAATCTATGAGTTTTTGTCATTATGTAATGTCCCTTTCTGTCCCTGGTCATTTCTTTGCATTGAAGTCTATGTCATCTGATGTTGACATAGGCATTTCCACTTTCTTTGGATTAAACTTGACAAGGTACCCCTTTTCTCATCCTCTTACTCAACTGACTTGTGTCGTATCCGAAGCTAGTTTCAGACAGTATGTAGCTGGGTCATGTTTTTTATCCTCTCTGCCAGTCTCTGTCTTTTCACTGGTTTGTGTAGACCGTTTACATTTAGTGTAAAGGCTGATACATCACGGTTTAGGTCTTGGTGTTTTTGAGTCCTAAGAGTTCCATTTGGTTCTTCTTTATAGCTTTTTGGGGGTTTTTTTTGCTGACTCTATTTTTTATTGTTTCAGGGGTGTTCACAACTGTTCTCTGAGGCATTTTTATCAGTGCTTTAAAATTTCTCTTGAATAATCCTAACGTCTTTGTCATCTGCATGTTGGTGTGTGTTGTCTTTTCTCATTCAAGTTGAGATTTTCCTAGGTCTTAGTATGACAAATAACTCTCTATTGAAACCTGGACATTGGGGGCATCATGTTATGAAACTCTGCATCTTATTTAAATATTATGTTATAGCAGGCCTCCTCTGAGGCTGCTCGGTGGGGGAAGACAGATGCTGCTTTTCTTCTTCCAGGAGGGAATGTAAATTCAGTTTTGTTGACACCTGTCAGGGAGGGCTTCTTGATCTCTGCTGAGTGTGAGGGGAACCTTGAGCTTATTACTGCTCCCTGTGTGGCCTCTTCTCATACTGCAGGGTAGGGGTGGCCTCCTTAGCCTGGATGGTTGTGAAAGCCCTTGCTTCCTTCTAGGCCTCTTCTGATGGCACCTGTGAGGAGAAGCCCCTTGCACCAGCAGGGTGGTGGAAGACCAGACTCCCCTCACCCAACGGGTTCTCCACTGACATCCCAGGATGAGGAAGGCACCTCATCAACAGCCAGTGAGAATTCAAGTCCCGGCTCCTTAGGGTTCTTTGACACCAGCACAGCCGAGGAGTTGGGGAGCCTTGTTACCGTCTGGCAAAGGTAAACTCCAGATTCCCGAGTCAGCTTTTGCGGGTGAGGTGACACTGGAGTCAGTTTTTTCTGTGGTGTTTGACTGGAGTAGAGAAGTTATTGTCTTTTAAGATTTTGTCTAGATGTTTTTTTTAAATCTTTTAAGATACCTGTCTCACTTAGCAGCGCCTTTCCTGCCCCTGCCCCCCCCAGTGACCCAGCAAGCTCTTGGGCTTCTTCTGTCTGTGCCAGATGGAGTCCATGCTGCTGGTTTCTGCAGGACCCCGTCTGAAAGAAAACCCAGGAAGCTCAGCTTTGTGTATTTTGAACTTACATCATTAGATCACTCAGGTTAAGAAGTGTCTCAGCTTGGTCACCCCTCAGGGTTCCAGCGCCACCTCAGCCCGGCCTGGGCCCCCAGTGGGAGGGAGCGAGGTGGGGGTGTGGGGTGGTCCTGTGTGCTTGCCAGCTGCGGTGGCATCTCCACGGGGTCGGCTTGAGTTGCCCCTGTGCTCAGAGGACATTGCCACTGCTGCATGGAGCGAACGCCCATCTTCCATGGGACTTGGAGTTCCTGAAGAACTGGCTTTGGGAAGAGCTAGCAATAATTTCTTTAAATTCCATCTGAGCTTCCCTTTTTGTGAAGTCTCAGACAAACATCCAGAAACCATAAACAGCTTTAGTGATGAAGAGTTTAGCTGCCATTTCCTCCATGAAGGCTTTACTGCCAAGGACATTCTGGACCAAAAAATTAATGAAGTTTCTTGTTCCAGTGATAAGGATGCCTTTTATGTTGTGGACCTAGGAGACGTTTTAAAGAAACGTGAAACGGTTAAAAGCTCTCCGTCCAGGCACCCCCCACTTTTATGCAGTCAAATGAAATGACAGCAGAACCATAGGGAAGACCCTCACTGCCATCGGGACAGGATTTGACTGTGCCCCCAAGACTGAAATACGATCAGTGCAGAGTCTGAGGTGCCTCCAGAGAGGATTATCTACGCAAATCCTTGCAAACAAGTGTCTTAGATTAAACACACTGCCAGTAATGGAGTCCAGATGATGATAATTGATGGCACAGTCATCCCAAGGCCAAGTTGGTCTTGCGGATCACCGCTGATGATTCCAGGGCAGTCTGTCGTCTCAGTGTTAAATGTGGGGCCACTCTCAGAACCAGCAGGCTCCATTTGGAACAGGCAAAAGAACAAAATGGTGACGTCATCAGTGTCAGCTTCCACATGGGATGCAGCTGCACTGACCCTGAGACCTGCCTGCAGGCCACCTCCGATGCCCACTGTGTCTTCGACATGAGAGCTGAGGCTGGTCTCAGCATGTATCTGCTGGATATCGGTAGTGGCTTTCCTGGGTCTAAGGAGGTAAACCTTAAATTTGAAGAGACCACCAGTGTCATCAACCCATCCCTGGCCCAGTATTTTCCATCTGACTCCGGAGTGACCCTCATAGCGGGGCCAGGCAGATTCTATGTTGCCACGGGGCTCACTGATGGATCAAATGCAGGGTGTGAGAGAAAAAGAGGAGTCAAAGATGTCTCCAAGTTTGGGGTGTAAGCAACCCAAATCCTTGAGCAGCCGCTGACGTGGGGAGTCTGAGGGAGGGGCAGGTGTGAAGGCAGAAATCAGGAGGACGGTCCTGCAGGTGTTGAGACTGAGGTGGTACATGGTGGGGGCCTGGATAATCCTGCTGAAGTTCAGGGGCAAGGTCTGAGCTGGAGATGCAATGGGGGAGTCGTCAGGAGGTTGGAAGCAGGAGACTGGATGAGATCGCCCACCCCTATAACCTGCATTCTGTAACTACCAATTTGCCTTGGCCTGCTCAAAGCTCTCGTGCAAATTAAATCACGCAGGTTCCATCCGCTCTTGTGTCTAGCTGCTCTCTCTCCGTGTTTGTGAGATTAACTCAGGGAGTTGAAAGTATCCGTAGCACACTGCTTTTTATTGCTGGGTGATACTCCATTGCATGCAACAGTTTGTTCCCTCAGCCACCTGGTGATGGACGTTTGTGCTCTCCCCAGTCTGGGGCTACCATAAACTGCCATGGGCATTCATTCTAAGTCTTTTCCAGGACATACGCTTTTATTTCTCTTCGGCAAGTACCTAGGCACGCAATCACTGGCTCATACGGCACAAACAATACATGCTTAATTTTGTAAGAAACTGTTCCTGGTCATTTTGTTTGTTTGTTTTGTTTTGTTTGCTTTTAAATTTTTATGATGTTTTTTTTTTGTTTGCTTTTAGATGTTTATTATGTTCCTGGTCATTTTTTAATAGCTCCTTGTTCCGTGTTCATACTTCCAACACTTTTTTTATTTGTTTAAATTGTCGGGCATCCTTATTTCCTAATGTGAATGCTCTATTTCTAATCCTGGAAGTAGCTGCAGACCTGATTCTGCTGCTTCTTGTCCCATTAAAACTCATTCATGGAATCTCGGTTTCCGTGCTCTCTGAGTCTTTTATTGTAAGCTCCTGATCATCGAGACTCTGTCTATGGGGCAGTTACAAGGCTCTGATTGCTCTGTTTTCCTGCAGAAAGGATTTTAGCTTGATCTGCTCTGGACACCCGGGCGCATTACTCACCGAGAACTACTTTAAACTAAATTCTCAGCTTAAGGTTTGCGGATTGAGCAAGAAGTAGGAATCTGGGCTCAGGAGGGAGTTTATTTCCCCTCCATCCTGAGTCAGAGCCAAGACCAACCGTTTTTCTTGCCGTCTCCCTTCAGAAGACAGATATTTTTCAAGTTTACGCCTTTACGGAAGGCATTGCCTGGAGAGGCTCTGACTTCATAGGGGGGATCCCATTCCCTCCCTGGTCGGGCCTTGAGCTGCCTCGCCTCACGTACATCTGTGAGAAGCAGAGCTCGGGACTGCTGGTCCACAGGGGGATGCAAAAGGGCACAGCCTCTTTGGAAGACAGTTTGGTAGTTTCTTCTCAAGTCAGGCACGCCTTTACCATGCGTCCCGACAAGCTCGCTCCCAGCTGTTTCCCTAAGTGCCATGGAAACCGCCATGCCCACCATATAACCTGTTCACAAATGTTTGGAAGAGCTTTATTCACAGCCACTAAAAACTGCCACCCACCCAGCTATCCTTCAACAAGAGAATGGACAAACAGACCGTGGCGCACCCGTGCTGTGGCGTGAGCTGCGGACACGCGCCACAACGCCCACGAACCCCGAATGCACTCTGCTGAGTGAAAAGAGCCAGCCCCAACAGGGGACATACTACAGGATTCCGTTTGCAGGACCTTCTGGAAAGGGCCAAACTAGATTAGGACAGAAGGCAAAGCAGTGACTCAGGAACTTCACACTAAAAAAGGGCAAGTTTCCCTCCGTATAAATTTGGCCTCAGTTTGAAAACCAACAGGGAGCTCCACTCTCCAGGAATCTTTCAGGAGAGTTGCCAGTTCAGAGCTCACTTGCCTCTCCTGCTTTGTGTACACATTCATCTTCATTTATTATTTTTATTAGCACTGCTTTGCTTCTGAGTGCTTTGTCTACTTTCTCGCCAGCTCAATCATGCATTTGGAAACATTCTTTCAGCTCTGTTGCCCCAAGCCTTACAAGGGTGACACCATCTTTATCCTCAAAGGGCCCCTAGTCCTATGGAGGAAGACAGAACACTCCGGCCAGGAAGCGCCTCCTCCCAAGCATGCAGGGGTAGCAGTTCCCCCGGGGTGTTCTGGGGCTTCGCGGCCCTGAGACATCACATAACTTTTTCACAAGGGCAATAATGGCTGTAATTAACTGGCATAAAATGTGGTGTACAGCAGGCAGCTGGCTGGGCTCACAGCCAGGGAGGCGGTGTTGTATGACTCACGGCCCTGCTGATGGTAACAGCAGGGCAGCTAGAGGGGTGGGAGGCCTGCCCGGGCTCCAGGACGTTCCCTCTCCAGGGCAGGCAGCAAACTGCAGGACCCTGAGGATGGCCCTGGCTCAGTCCGGGTCAGCGGTCAGCGGTCAGCGGGTTCCTGGGCCTGTGCTCCCTAAGACCAGAGGCTTAGGGCAGCTGGCTTCAGAGACCTATTTCCCCCTCAATTCTTCTTAGTGCCCTCCAGCAGGGGCTACAGCTCTAGAGGCAAAGGTTTGGATGTGGCTTTGCAGATGACACAGCCCCCTGGTCCTGGCTGCTCCCACGGGGATGCCAGCCCACCCCCACCACTGGGGTCGGTCCCCACAACTCTCCCCATAGAAACCTGGCCCCCGTCTTTCCTCTCCTCAGCACCTAGAAGCCAAAGCCCTGCTTCCTTCATTCTCTCAGGAAACAGCACCTACTGTGTGCTCTGTTCTGAGCTGGACACGGGGCTCAAAGTGGGCCCAGATACAGCTGTGCCCCAGGGGTTCAGTCTGGGAAAGGCCGATGGGCAAGCAGATAATGATGCTGCGCTGACCGTGGCAGCAATGGAGTTGGTAGGTTCTAAGTGCTGAGGGCTCGCTGTGTGCCCAGCACCATGTTAAGCACTTGACACTCATTAACTCATAATTTCCATAACAGCCCGATGAGGTAACAGTGATTATTTTAATAATGAGTAGCACTTACTACTGCCTAAGTGCCAGGCACTGCCCTAAAAGCTGAACAAGGCTAACCCAAAGCAGCTACCATTACTGCCCCTGTTTTTTACCGGTGAGGAAACTGAGATATGGAGACACTTAACGACGTGCCCAAGGTCACACAGCCACTAACTGGCAGAGCAAAATGCATTTGCTATGACGGATGAAGGCAGGGGGTGCTGTGGGACACAAACAAGAAAAGAATCTATTCCTCCTGGGCAGATCAAGGAAGGCTTCACAGAGGAGGTGACATTTAAGCCAGGTCTTAAGGGATTAGTACTGTTTTGCCAGGTGGGCATGAGGAGAGTGGAGCAAAGCACAAAGCATGTTTAGGGAGAAGGCGTCATTCAGCATGTCTAGAGGGTCAGGTGGGGCTGCTCAGGTCAGAGAGGTGGCAAGAGGCCAGGTTGCAAAGGTCGTTGAGGGTAGGCTGAGGGGCTTGGGCTGATCCTGAAGGCAGCAGGAGGCTGCAGTCCCCACATCTCTTCCCTGAGCTGCTAAACTAACTCTCAGCCCAGTGGGTGCAGAACAAATAAACCTTCCTTAACCCAGGCCCTCTCAGCAAACCCCGCCTGCTCCCAGAAGACCATGGCCCCTGCCTCCCAAGTCCTTCTTGTTACCCCCAAAAGTGCACTTAGCAGCCCTCAGACCACACCCCTGCCACCTCCTCACACTGTACCCAGGTCAGCATATGGGTTCCACCCCACCGCCATGCCCCCTGTACCTTGTTCCCCGAACCAATGCCCTCTTTTATCCCGTGCACCTGTCCACAGCCTGTCCTTCCCCTGAGACTGGCAGGGAGCCCCTCCTCCAGGAAGCCCTCTCAGATCACTCTAACCCAGGTGAGTTTCCACCTCAACTCTTCCCCATTGTATAGCACTTGAGACTCAATCATGGCTGCAATTACGGACTCCCAGCTTGCTTCTTACCTGTCATCCTGTCTCCTCACCTGGAATGTAAGATCCGTAAGGGCTAAGCCCATATCCTAACAGTAAGTGTAACAGGTAGGTGCTGTTTTTGGAATGCTATGTGCTGTGCCCGCAGCATGACTATGTGAGCCTGTGTTCTGTGCCCACTCAGTCACGTGCAACTTGAGGACACAGGCTCAGAGAGGTGAAGGGGTTCCTCCATGGTCACCCCATTAGGATTTGTCCCCAAGTCTGCCTGACTCCAAGCTCCATATAAGCAGCTCCCCCTCCCTCTCACGTCTCACCCAGACCCACCCTCCTCCGGTGGACACGCACAGCAGGTGCTCAGCACAGAGTCGGAGACTGATCCAAAGGCTGGTCCGACCCACAGTCACCCTCTGCACGGGGTCCTGCCTTGCCTCTGTTCTCTCGGATGGGGTCCTCCTGAAGGGTCACTGGCTGCCCTCCCTGGCATTGCCCTGGGCACTAGCCGACAGCAGCACTGCGGTCAGGGTGGTCGGTCCACTGTCCCTGGAGCCGGAGGCTGAGACTTCGAGGTTCTGAGCTTGTCCATCAGTGGCTGGCCTGGACTCACCCCAAAAGGCCACGGGCAGGAATCTGGCTCGAGGCCCAGGAGAACCCAGCAGGGTGCGTGTGCACATCCGCCTCATGTTGCCCCGCCGCCCTGGGACCAGACGGTAATAGTCACAGTCAGTGGGCACCGGCACTTGCTGCGTGCCAGGCACTGCACTGGGCCCGCACAGGCGTCTCTTGTGTCTCCTCCCAACGACCTTCACAAGTCAGTGCCGTGACCAGCCCCATCCTACAGGTGAGGACAAATTCGTGCACTGGTTCCCCTCCCCAGCCACCCATATTCATTTAAACAAAAATGTACGGAATACTATCGCATGCCAGGTCTGGAGTCCAGAAATGGGATATAAGAATGTGCAACATATACACACACAGCCCTCACTCTCCAGAGCGGGAGAGGGGAGCCCGGCTTTGGGCCCCAGACCACAAAGGCCTCAGTAGTCACTGGGCATGGGGAAGGAAATGATCACATAGCACATCCACAGCAGAGGATGGGGAACTGCAGTGGGCATTGCAATCACTTACCCTGCCAGGTCGCACTGGGGACACCCCAGAGGGACAGCCCCATGAGCAGCTGGACATGCACCCTGGGAGTTGCTCTCACAGAGGGACAGCTGAGTCTGGATGAGTGTCCCCCACCCCCAGCACCCTGCCAAGGGCACAGGAAAGGGGGTGACAGTCAGAGCAAGAGGGATGGGAACTGGGAAGCTGCCCTGTCTCCCAACCCATGGAGGGAGGAGGTCACAAAGTCAAAGCCACTCAAAGGCTCAAGTGCTGACCTTTGGCTTTGACAGAAAGGCCCCTCAGAAGGGGATCTTCGGGGGAAGCTGAGAGCTGAGAAGGTGTGAGGAACGGAGCCGGATGGGACAGGACCCAAGGAGGGGTCTTCAGAACCACATTGCCCCAACTGAGGACTGCTGGGTGGTCCATGGCCTGTGATGACTGAGCCACGGAGGGACAGAGATGTCCAGGGCCATTCACCTCCGTTGGCAGGTAGGGAAACTGAGTGCCACACAGCAAGTGGGGGCAGGGAGCAGCCAGGAGAGACGGCAGAGCTGGCCTCCGTACAACCCTATGGGGCAGCTTCTGAGTCAGCAGGTCCCACACACCGGCTGTGTGGCTTCCTCATGAGGCCCCATAATGTCCTCATGACTGGCCACCCAGGCACCAGGCAGATATTCACAAGGTTGTTATAGAAGGATGAGTAAAGCAGGAGAGATTAGCCTTGGCCTCTGGCCAACTTCCTACTCCAGCTTCTCCCCTTCCTTGGCCCCTTCTCACCACTGTTTCTTCTTTCCTGGGGCCTCTGAGCCTGCCCATCTAACTGGGGGCACCTGTGTCTCCTCATGCCCTGGGAACTTTTTGGACCCCTGGCTCTGGGAGACTGGCCAGCCCTGGTGAACTCATCCTCTCTGTCTGGGGTCTGTTAGAAGGCAGCACTTCCACGCCTCATCCTGCCCAAGGCCTCAGGCCAAGGGACAACCTCCAGACTCACAATGACCTGGGTTTGTGCCCCCATTGTCACCTCCCAGCCATGGGACCTAAAGGCCATTTACTTAACCTCCCGAGCCTCTCTCTATCTCCTCAGCCATAAAACGCAGTAACAGCCACCTGACTTGTGGGGTCGTGGGGTCGATGAGAAGTAAGTGACATCATGTTCGCCAAGTGTTTACTTCGGGGTCCAGCACGTGGTGAATGTGTCACCAATGGGCACAATTATCATTGTTCTAAAAAGAATCACAAGCGACAGCCATAGCTCACAGGTGCCTAGTGCAGCACAGTTGACAAAGCACTTCCATCCATGGTCTCGTGGGGGCCTCTGGGAGGTGACATGGGTGGGGTGCTCAGCAGAGGCTCCAAAGGTCCAGGCTCCTTGCCTGGAGAGGCCAAGCCCGTCCTCCTGGCTCTAGCTCCTGATCCACCAGTTGATAGGCATCTGCGCTCTGCCTGAGTATTTACAAGCTGGTGCCTGGAGCACATTACTTAACCTCTCTGGGCCTCAGTTTCCTCATCTGTAAAATGGGGATAATAGTCATACCTCTCTCACAGGCCTGTTGTGAAGAGTCAGCACTATCTAAGTTTTGCTCATGTCATTATTTACTGACCATCTACTATGTACTTAAAATATCACATGCAATCCTCATAACGTATTGTTTCAATTTTACAGAAGGAGGGAACTCACTGGCTTAGAGTGCCCAGCATTCAGAGATGTCCCACTGAGGCAATGGAGCATGGCCTTGGGTCAGGCAGAGCTGCCTTTGGCTGAGGGCAAATCCAGCGGAGGGACTCACCTGAGAGTCATCCGCCATCAATATTCCCCCAAGCTGGAAAACATGCTCAGGAGTTTTGGTTTTGGTGGGGGTGCAGGGGGAGCACCTAGGCAGCACACAGCAACATCCACCACAGAGAGTCTCCTAAGTGACTTGGCCCATGTTTCCCAGCTAGAAAATGGCAAATCCAGAATTCACCCCCACTCCAGAACCTCATTCTTCCTGCCACATCACACTGCCTCCCATCAGACAGGGAAGGAAAAAGCACATAAAAACGGAATCAGCAATCACCAGGCAGGACGACTTCACTAACCATGAAAGTAGAAAAAGGAACACCCACCGTCCATGTGGCAGGCTGCCAGATGCCCCTCCCCCAGGTCCGCTCTCCCCTTCTCCGACAGTAAAGTCTTTGGCTGGGCTCATAGCCGCATAGCTTAAGACTCTGTTTCCCAGCATCCCTTGCAGCTTAGGAAGTGAAAAATGCAAGTTTTAGACTGTGCCCTTAGAAAACGAAAGAAAGAAAAAAATCCGCCCTCATTTTCCCCTTTCTCCCTTCTTATCAGATGGAATGCAGATGTAATGGAGGAGCTGGGGCAGCCAGATTAGATTGTGAGGTGGAAACAAGGACTGAGGAGGGCAGAGCAACAAGACAGGAGGGGCCTGTGACCCGAGGCAAAACGGAGGAGCAGGGACTTGAACAGAGCAGCCTGCACCCTAAGCGTCAGGTCATTCTGTCTCTGTGAGGGGTCCTTCCCTTTCCTTCACCATCCAGTTTTGTCCTTGTGGTCTATTCGTTGTTCACAAACATCTTCTAAGGAAAACAAGGACCAAGGTAAGAATTATGCCTGTTTTACAGTTAAAGAAACTGAGGCCCGGAGGGGAGAGGTGACTTGGCCCTAGTGACCAAGCTAGGGAACAAGGAAACAAGGTCTAGACACAGGCCTCCTGGGGGGAGGGCCCCCGACTCTGCCCAGTGACACGCCACACACACGTACGCCCCGCCGTGCATAAACACCCAAAATCATGTCCACAGAGCAGAGCTGGCCTGACCTCCTGCCCGTGGCTTCGTCCCAGAACACAAAAATCATTACCTGGCACTCAGACTCTGCTTCCCTCCCTGGGCAGCACCGCCAGGCCGCCGGAGGGGAAAGTGGAACCACAAAGCCGCGAAGCCATGATTAACTTCCCAGCGTTCATTTCGGGAAGGCCTGTCCTCTCCTAGAACCAGGGGGAGCCACATCAAACACGGCTGTTAAGTGCGCCAGGCGGGCATCCGGACCATTACCGGGGAGGAGGTCACCGTGTGGGAAGGGCAGAGGCGTGGAGGGCGGCAAAGAGAGCTCAAGGCTCCAGCTTCAAGCCCCAGCTCCGTCACTGTGCGGCCTTGGAAATGACACTACCCACCCGTGACTGGCCGGGGAGGCCCCTCCGACATTGGCATCTTTTAATAATAAAAACGACAACTTCTTACACTTGGAAACCTCGAGGATCGCATCTGTCTTGCCCATCATTGGATCCCCTTCAGCAGATACTATAAAGAGTAGTGTCCCCATTTCATAGGTGAGAAAACTAAGGCTCAGAGAGGCTGGGACAAAGTACAAGCTTGTGACATTAATTTCTACGTGCTAATTCTCCTTATCTGACCTTTATTTTCTTTTCTCTCTAATGTCTTTTTCATTTGAACCCACACACACACACACATACATGTATACACACACCTGTAAGTGTCATGGCATCCAAAGGCACAAACATACCCATCGCTTTGAAAGAGCAAAGCTGTGTGTCCCCACAAAGGACACACGGTGATGCCTGGAAGGGCCAGACCACAGACCCCCAGCATTCACTCTCCCTTCCTAACAGGACCTTGAACTTACCAACCTGGTGCTTTGGGAAGAACTGACCCCACCCCCAGCTTCAGAGGCAGGTGCCAATTGGCCTGTTATTCATCATGTCCTCTTTCTGGCCACAGTTATTGATTGGGAGATGGACAGATGACCCAAAGCAGACTCCTGGGGCCAACAAACTCCATTCCAGAGGTTCTTTGAGCCACCAGAGAAGTGCATGTTGTGGACGTCAGGACCAATAAAATGGCACTGATCCAGCCAAGGTAGCAGAAAGTCTATAAAACAAAATGGAATCACTCATGTCAACCAAAGTGGCTCCCTGTCAAGCATGACACTTTGGTTCAAGAAGGAAACTACCTGAGTTGCACTAGACACATCTGGCAAGGAGACACACCTCAGATATCTGTACACGTGACCAGAACAGCCATGTCTGCAGAGCGGGGCCACCCATAGATAGGCTCCTGGACAAATTCCCACTTGTCATCAGTGGGGCCAAGACAGTTAGTTATCAAGAGACCCAGAAGGGTGGAGCACACCACTGTCAAGGTATAACTGAGGCAGGCTCCAGACCACTGCTGAGACGGCTGAGCTCCACACCCCAGAGGGTTGCTCCACGCCACGCTGATCTCTCTTCACATCGGCCGAAGGCTCTGCCCTGCTAGACTGAGGACTTTGTCTGCCCTGCTGACCACCTGGCTCTGGAGATCCTTCCTTGCAAGACGCTGACGGCTCCCTTGCTCACTGTGCCATCTCCTGGACCCACAAACTGAAACTCTAGGACTCAGGCTCCTACCCCCCATTCTCTCATGTAATGTTACTACTGATTGTTTCTGAATGATTATTATTGTTATTAGATTAATATAGATCTGGATTAAATCTTCATTAATAAAAGCTGAGTGAACCTGCATTAATAAAATCCAAGTAAAGAGCATAGTCACCTGTGTTGGCTCCCTGTTATTTCTCGGTGCCAGTGTCACCTGTAGGAGTAGTGGCCGTACAGGCAGCTCGGTGCTTTCAGTTCTTAAGGCCCAGGTCAGACAATCCAAGCAGGGACCGAAGGCTGGCTTATAGGAAAGACTATATCGTGAACATACACTGGTGACAAACGTTCTCTTTTCTACTGCATCTGTAGCTAGAAACAGAGTCCCAAAAACTTCTTGAGCCATCTTAGGAATCCAACGGTAAAGACTGACTGAGAATGGAGTTAAAATCAAGGCTATAGAACTGTTAATGAGTTGCTGGGTCAAGCTGTACCTGAAGGTTAACCTACCTCTGGCTTTTCAATCCCATGAGCCAACAGATCCCCTTTGTTAGTTGAGTTGGGTTTTCTACAACTTGCACGTGTTGAAAAGTAGCCTATCAAATATGAACAGTTTCAACACTATCCCCATGACAAACACAGGACTGTTTTTACAGGACTCTCATGACCCCAGTTGTTCTTGGGGTAGATTGTAGGAAAGCAAAAAGCAAGGGAGCTGCTACTCATGCCCCATCTCCACCCACACTGCTGCTTCTCTCCACAGTGTTTGCTAAATCACGGCCTCAAGGTTATACCCTCAAATGCAAATCTGGGATGAAGCCCCGGAGGCTGCTGGGTAAGTGTGGGGGCAGATGAGGAAATTGGCCAGGACCAGGCCAGTCTTCCCAGTTCCACCTTAAAGGAGCCACATCTCACAAATTCCTATGTCAGCAGTGTTGGCAGAAAGACTGACTTTCCACAGACAGAAGTGACGCTTGAGAAGTCCAATTCCTTCATCCCACCTTTGTCATTTTCGCCCTCCAACTCATCATGTCTGCTGAGCACCTCCTTCTTGAGACGTCTTAGTTTCTAAAATGTGCTATTAACTCAGAAGGCTCCTGAAACCTCCACATGAACCTCACCCAGGCCATAGAGGCTACAACCAGAGTGGGGGAAGAGCAGGGTGGGAGAGGTCACTGGAATAGGAGGTCTGGTTCAAGTCCCCTTGAACCTACGCAGGTTCAAGTCCTGGTCCCGCTGGGTCTGGGCTACGTGATTTTGGACAGATCACTTAACACCTCCGCACTAAGCAAAATAATGGTCCCCCAAAGACGTCCTAGTTTCCACAACCTGTGACCAGAGCAAAAGGGATGTTGCAGGTGTGATTAAAATTAGGGGTCTTGAGGTAGGGAGAGTATCCTGGATTATCCAGGTGGGCTCAATCAATCCCATGACTCCTTAAAAGTGGGAATCTTTCCCAGCTGGGGTCAGAGGGAGACTCGACACGGGAAGGAGGGTCAGAAAGATGCCACGTGGCTGACTGAAGCAGAGGATGGAGGCCAACAACTGTGGGTGGCCTCTAGAGACTGGAAAAGTGGGGGACATGGATTCACCCACAGAGCCTCCCGAAAGGAGGGCAGCAGCCCTGCTGATACTTCGATTTTTGCCCAGGGAGACTTAGGTGGGGATTCTGATGCCCAGAACCAGAAGATAGTAAACTTGTATTATTCAGCCACCAACTTTATGGCCATTTGATACAACAGCCACAGGAAACGCACGCAGACGATGCTCAGTTTCCTCGTTTGGCAACCGACCACCACAGCATCCTGGGAGAACTGGAAGCTGAGAGCCCAGCCCTGAAGTCACAAAGTCCAGGATTCAAATGCGGACTCCCATGGGGCTCAGCCTCTGCCTGCCCCCTGAGAAGCATGTTCCCGAACCTCGATGAGGCATATTGGCCTAGCACCACCCCCACACTTTAGTTCCTTTGATCTCGAGCCTGCCCTGGCCAAAGCAGTAAGGATTAAGGGAGAGTCTCGGGAGGGGCCGCAAGACTCCAGGGCAGGGCCCAGATCCTCGCCCAGATACCAGGTGCAGCGTGCGAGTTGAAGGATGGAAACAAGCCATCAGCTTCTGGTGTGGGATTCTCAGTCACCCCACCTGGGAAATGGGAAAGACGAGTTGTAAAAATAGCTAGCTCCCATTCACATGCTTTGGGAGGCGCGGATTTCCTGGAAGGGGAGGGCTGGGCCAGGGGCGTGGGGAGTGGTCACGTACGCCCCCATCCAGCTCTCACCCAGGACAGGGAGGGGGCGGGGCCTCCTCGCAAACTCCGGGCTGTGACACCACCAGCCAATGGGCTTTGACGTTTCTTCAGCTCCCCCGCGGCTGAGTGACACACGACCTATGATTGGAGTTCCGGCGCCTGGGGCCCACGGCGCCGGCTGTGAACGCGTTGCTTCTCCTAATCCCCAGCTAATGCTTCTAATGCTTCACTAAACCCTCCCGCACCAGGCCGGGCACGCCTCTCTCGCCCAGCTCACACCACGCAGTTCACCCCTTCCCATTCTCAGCACCCCAGTGGCAGCAGCCAACCCCAGCCCTACTTTACCCCAGAGCCAGAAGAGTCTCCGCAGCTCTGGTCCAGGCCGACACCCGAGTCACAGATGGGGAAACTGAGGCCCAACAGGAGGGAACTTGGCAGAGCTGGACTTCCCTGTGGAAGCGCGGGTCACCCAACTGTCATCGACTGTCCCTGTCTAGACTGAGGCGGGGGGCCTGGCACACAGTAGATGTTGGGTGAATTCCACGTTGAACTGGTGAGAAAGGCAAGACGGCCCTGAAGACATAGTGGGAGACGTGAAATGGACCAGGAAGCTACCTGTCCTACATGAATACCTGCTGAACATATGGGCGCTAGTGACTTTGGAACGAGAATTTGCCCATTTCTCACTTTTTTTTCCTTTTATTTTGTAAGACGGAAGCTTCTATTTTCAATGTCAACTCCTGGGCTAACAGTTTGCTTGCATAGTTCATTCACCCTTTGAGCTGGAGATTGTATTATCCTTGTTTTACAGATGAGGAAGCTGAATGGAATCAGACAGATTCTGTCACTCGCCTGAAGCCACAGAACTAGAAAGAGGTGGAGCTGAGATTTGAACCCAGGTCTGTGCCTTTTTTCCAGCTGAACTGAAACTAAAAGTCTGTTGAGGACTTTCTGACTTGAAGTTCTGTGTCTCTGCTGTTATATTTAATATTTTTGAATTGGTCTTTTTTTTTTTTAAAGATGAAATCAGCTCTCCTGCATCCTGATGCCGGAGTCTGTCCCCAGCCTCTCTGCCCAGGTCAGCCTGCAGCAGCCAGGAGGATGCACCACTTGGGTTCCCCAGCCCCCTCTAGGAGCTGTTCCTTTCCAGAAAAGTTCCCAGGTAACAGGCAAGATTTCATGCACCAAACAGCCACTTGTCCCATTTTAATAGAGAATGAAAAACTGAGACTTGGGAGAATTAGCCTGTGAGTTTCGTGCAAGGCAATTCCATAGACTTTTCCTGACACTGAGTGACAGATACTGCCCTGAGACTGGAGACTGAACAACAAGTAAGACACTTCTGCTCTCTGTTCCTCAGTGTCTGTAAAATGACTAGGTTAGAGATGGCCAGATGCAGAGCATGCAGGCCCTTCTTCCCCTTCCAGCACTCACAGCAGACATTGCTAATTGATCTCAGCACACTTTCCTGCTGAAACACATCCCGGCCTCAAATATGTAACTCCCAGCAGCCACCGAGAACCAAGGATGGAGGTGCCAGGGAAGATGCAACATTTTGCTCTCCCTGGACTAAGGTAGCTCACCTTCTGCCAGCTCTGCCATTCAGCTCAGTATCTTTCAGTCCCCCAAGAGCCCCCAACCCTGTGGTTTCTCTGCTCCTAGAAAGAGGGTCAGCCAGAGAAAAATCCCATGACAGGGGAGACTTTGGGGCCAAGCCAGAGAGCCACAGAACAGAACCTCCTGCCTCTTCCCATGTGGTGCAGAGGAAAGACTTGGCAAGCCCCCTACAGACCTGCTCCCCCAGGCAGGGCGTCCTAGAGGGCCGCATCCCAGCCCTCCCCAGGGAGGTTCAGCTCTCCTGCAATCGCTCGTCAGCTGCTCCCCAGCAAGACCACACTGGCTCAGGCTCAAGCTGGGCAAGAAAGAAATAAGGGAATTGTAGGGGTCAGGCAGAGAAGGATCCCAAGGAACCATAGTTTCCCCACACCCAGTGTCTTGTTGCCTCCCTCCACGCCTCTGCGCGTGCGGTTGCCTCTGCTATGGCGGCTCTGCCGGACAGACTCCTTCCCATTCATCCCTTCAAACCCAACGCAGATGTCAACTCCTTCAGAAGCCTTTCTTGCCCTCCCTCAAGGCAGCCACTGCCTCTGGGGTCCGATGCATGTGCTTTGTGCAAACACTTACCATTTCCCATAACTACTAAAGTGACCCGCATAGTCAGCCCTCTCCCTCTCTGGGCTACAAACTCCCTTGACGGCAGAACTACGTCTTATTCCATCAGGGCCTTGGCACAGAACGGGAACTCACCAAATACTTGTGGACCTGTTGATCCAACCCCAAACTACCACCCAAAAAGTTTAAAACACCCTAAGCCTTTGAGCCAGGTGCTAACAACATTATCTCCGATTTGCAAGTGACTCAACTCAGGCAAAGGGACATGCCAAAAAGTCACCTGCTCACGCCACTAGCTAAGTCAGTTCAAAGGTCTGGGAGTCTGAGCTCCTCCTCATTCCAAGGAGGGGAAGTGGCTCCTCCTTTCGATTCTGCCTATCAGCTGATTGCCCCTAAGTGTCCATTAGCATTTTTTCACTGTTTATATTCTGAGGCTGGAGCAATTTATCCAAGTGGTTAGAGGTAGGTGCTCACGCTACCACCGTCAAAAGTTTGCACCATTTATTTCAGCAAATACCTCTATGGAAACCAAAAGACAAATGAATAATATCCTTAATAAACAAAGAGCTCTTACAAATTAATAAGAGTAATAAGCCAGTAGAAAAAAAAGTGAAAAAAGTCATGAAGAGGCAAGTCCCATAATGTAAAATTCATTCAGCCATTATGCATTGAACAAATAGTAGGTCAGGCACCGTTCTAGACATTGGAGGTTCATGGTGAGCGAGACGAGGACCCTGCATGCATGGAATGACCTAGCGGAGGGAGACAGGCAATGACAAAGAAACAGGCAAATGTGTACTTCACACGCCATGCAGTGAGGGATACTACTCAGCAAAGTAAAATGGGACGACGGGATAATGGTGACAGCACTACTCTGGGTGGGTGGTCGGGAAAGGGCTCTCAAAGGGGCGTAATGACAAGAACAGACCAGCCAGGAGATGGTCCCCTGTGGTGGGGGAGGGGGAGGCACTGCAGGGGAGGGACCGGCGCCATAGCAGCGCCAGGCCTCCAAGTAGGAATGAGCTGGAATGTTCAAGAAGCCACAGGAAGGCCAGTGTGGCTGGAGAGAAGTGGGCAAGGAAGAAAGTACAGAGTCTGGACGGGCCAGACGGTGCAGGCTTCTGGAAGCCCAGGGGAGAGTTGAGATTTGAGTGAGGTGGAAGGTCCCTGGAAGGTTTTAAGCAGCAGAGTGACGTGACCTGGTTGCATTTTTTAAAGGTCACCTTGGCCACTGCGTGGAGAGTTGAAAAAGCAGGGCCAGAGCAGAAGCAGGGAGCCCAGTTAGGAGGCGCTGCATCCATTGGTCCAGGGCAGAACTGATGAGGACTTTGAATGAGGTGGATGCACTTGGTCAGGGGGAGGGGGCGTAGCAAAACGATTCAGGATGTCTGGGGAGTAACTGACAAAGATTTGCAAATAAGGCACTGGATTTAGGGATGAAAGAAAAAAGGAGTTGAGGATACTGTATATACTTTGCTTGAACACTGGGTAGATGGTGGTACTCTTTCTTAAATGGGAAAAAATGGCAGGGATGGGACAGAGGCTGGTCTGGAACAGAAGTTTAAAAATAATAATAATAGCAAACATGTATTGATCCTTTCCTCTATGCCTGGCACGCTTTATACCAGGGGTTCTCACTCTCGGCACTATTGATATTTGGGGTCAGGTGATTCTTTGTCGTGGGGCTGTCCCGTGCATTGTAAGATGTTTAGTGACATTCCTGACTTCCACCCACTAGAAGCCAGTGCGCGTGTGCCCGCGCACACACACACACAGTTGAACAACCACATTCATCTCCAGACATTGCCCAATGGCCCCTGGGGGGAAATTGTTCCAAGTTGAGGACATTTCTCTAAATGGATTCTCCCAGATAATCCTCACAAGCACCTTATGAGGTCTCCCCAGTTATCACCCCCACTTTACAGATGAGAAAACTGAGGTTCGAAGTAGTTAAGTAACTTGTCCAAAGTCATGAGTTCTCTTTTGGCCAAGCTGGACTTGAATACCCATTGATCATCCACGGAGAGATATCGAGCTGCAGGTGGAGGGATGTGCTGGGGTTCTGAGAGCACTTAGGGTGAAGAAAGAGCCTGCCATTGGGGGTCATTGCTGTCCAGACGGGATTTGCACTGTGGGACTAAGGAGAATGCAATGGACCCTCTCTTCTCTCATCAAAGGACTTCACTCCTGTTACCTCTGCTGTCTCCGGCATCATCTGCTTCTCCCCCTTTTTTGAATTATCCCCATAAGCAAACACAGGGAGTGTCACGCTCCCGGCCCCACCCACCCCTGCAGCCCCGCTCTACTTCTCTGCTCCACTTCATAGCAACATTCCTGAAAGAGCGGGTATGGTCTCCCCAGAGCATCACTTCCCATTCTTCCCTCCACCCCCTGTGATTAGGCTTCCATCCCAACAGCCACTAGACTGTCATCTTCACGCCACCAAATCCAGGGTCACTCCTCTGTCCTCTTCTTCCTGGCCCTCTCAGCAGCCTTGGACACAAGTGTCCTCTCTCCTCCTTGAAGCACTTTCCTTCACCGGCGTCACCATGCCACCTGCTCTCGGCCTTCCTTGGCTTCCCCCCTCCTCCAAGTGCGGACGGGGCCTGGTCTGAGGACCCGCACCTCCCTACACACACAGCAGAGAAAACAGAGACAACCAAACCCAAAGAAGAGGTGCTCGGCCCCGGTTATAAGATAGGAAATGCCCAGTAAAACAAATGAAATATATTTTTTTAAGATTTGATTTATTTATTTTTAGAGAGAGGGGAAGGAAGGGAGACAAAGGAGAGAAACACCAATGGGTGAGAGAAACAGCAATCAGCTGCTTCTCGCACGCCCCCAACTGGGGATCTGGCCTGTAACCCAGGCCTGTTGTCCTGACTGGGCATGGAATTGGCGACCTTTCGCTTTGCGGGACGACCCTCAACCAACTGAGCCCCACCAGTCAGGGCAAGACGAATTGTTGATTTGCCACAATGGGGAAGATTCAAAAGATTAATAATACTCAGTGTAGATGTGGGGGGAGCAACGCTTCCATTCGCTTTTCATGAGAAGGGTAAATGGTATCTGCTTCCTTTGGAAGGTGACTTCTCAGTATAAATAAAATAGGACAGAACAGTCAATCTTATCATTAGACCTAAGCTTTTTTAATTGCCATAATTCCAGATTAATAGGAAAATTGCAAGAATAATACAACAAATTCCAAGATACCCACCATCTAGATCCCTAGATTCCCCAAATATTACCTTGCTACATTTGCGTTCACTCTCTCATCCTCTCTCTATATTTGTATATATGTATATATATATTTTTTAATTATTTATTTATTTTTAGAGGGAGGGGAAGGGAGGCAGAAAGAGAGGGAAAGAAACATCCATGTGTGGTTGCCTCCACACATTCCCTACTGCGGACCTGGCCTGCAACCCAGGCATGTGCCCTGACTGGGAATCAAACCAGCGACCCTTTAGTTCGCAGGCCGGCACTCAATTCATTGAGCCACTCCAGCCAGGGCTGTATATATTTTTATTATATATATATATTTATATTTTTTATATTCCTCTATATTTTACATACTTTTCCCAAACCACTTAGTGGTGAGTGGCAGCCATGATGTCCTTTACCATAAATCCTTAAGCACCTATTTCCTAAAAGTATGGAAATCTCGTCCACGCCCACAGCACAATTAGCCCTGATACACACTCTATCTAATCAACAGATCTTACAGAGGTTTCACCAACTATCAAAGTACTGTCAGTGACAGCCAGGGGAAAGTCAAGGTCATGGGTTGCATCCTGCCAACGTGTCTCTTTAGTTTCCTCTAATCTGGAATGGTTCCCCAGACTTCCTTCATGTCTCACGACACTGACGTTTTTAAAGCTTTTTCATAGAATATCCCTTGTGTGCGTCTGTCTGGTGCTGCCTCATAATTAGGCTCGGGTGACCCACGTTGGTGAGAAGACATTTGTGTTTCTCTGCCCTCTGCCTATAGCGCTGTCATCTGGCTTGTTAGCTGCTTTCCTCTCCTCCTCCTTTGAGTCTCTCTTCAAACATCACCTCCTCCAGGGAGCCTTCCCTGGTAACCCCTTGTAAATAGGTATCTTATCTTTTCTCTATGGCAGCATCCTGCTTATTTCCTTCACAGCACTTCCAGCAACCCCTAGTTACTTTATTTATGCATTTGTTTGCTTATCTAATCTGTCTCTCTGCAATACAGTAGCTCTATCTGAGCAAAGATCTTGCCCGACCTGTTCTTTGCTTTATTCCAGAGCCTAACACTGTACTTGTCATACAGTAGGTTCTCAATAAATATTTGCTGAACAAATAAATAGTGGTAGTGAATAAAAGCAAGTTATAGAATAGTATATATGCTATTAGTATGACACCGTTTTGTTGGAAAAATTCATTTAGAATCATACATATTTTAGGGACGTTCTAGAAATATCCACATCAATAGGCCAAAAATGGTCGCCCTTGGGGAGAAATATCGTGAAGGAGGGTGAGCTTTCACTTTTTAACTTTATAAAGTTCTGTATTGTTTGACTTTTGTACAGCATACGTGTATTATCTTTGCGATAATCATTTGTGAATGTTTCTGAAAATAAAACAACGCCCTCCCTCTGGGAAGTGGTCCCCCATTCATGCTCCCTCTGGTCCCTCCCTGGGGGACAGTTCATGCCATGCTGGGCAGAGCCTGTGCATCCTCAAGGCCCCCTCTGGCTCCTGGGTCCTCTCCTGCCCTACTCTCCGAGGATGCTGTGGCTAAATATGTGCATAGCTAAATGAGCAGGGCTAACCTGCCACACCCACTCCTTGGAATCTTCTGGACTGCTCACATGTCCAGACTGCACATACCACCCCTCCGCCAGCAATACCCTTCTCTATCTTCTGTCTGGCAAACCCCTGCTTGCCCTTGAGGACCCAGTTCAAACACTCAGACTCAGTGTTTGTGCACTGCAGTGTGTGTCCCTTCCACTTCCTCTTGGACCCCCTCTCCAGCCCTCCTACCTCTCCCTACCTCACCCCCACCCCCCAATTCCCCACCTCAACTGCTCCTCTGACCACCCATCTTTCCCCTCCCTTCAGCCAACTGGCTCTCACTGGGAAGGAACAAATAAAATCATTTACTCTTGGGTGTCCGGCTCTGATAATTTCACAGCTGAGGCAGCTGGGATTGGACTGGGAGACCCAAACCACCGCAATGGTGAGGGGCATCCACGAGTGTCTGCCCCCAGCATCCAAGAGTGTAAACGGTGAAAGGCTTCTCTTTGGAACATAGTCCTGAGCCACGCCTTGCCCCTGAGTTCCTCCCCCCGGGGAGCTGACATGGGCCACAGCCTCCTGGCCAGACACTGACAGCCCCCCCGAAGCTTCTCTCCCCTGAGAGAGACGTCAGACAAAGTGGCACCTGAGGTGGCCCAAGTTCTTCCCTGCTTACCAGGAGGCAGCCAACTGACCTAGAACAAACTAAAAGTCAACTCACCCAACGACCATTTCTACCATTAACCAAATTACGAAGAAGTGTGACGTTTTAGACCAGGGCCTGGCAAACTACAGCTTGCGGACCAAATCTGGCCCACGGCTCGTTTCTCTGCAGCCCAGAGCAAAGGACGGTTTTAACATTTTTAAGTGGGCTGGGGGAGGGGGGGGCGGGGCAGTGTCTGGGGGGCAGGAGGTGGAATTAAAAGAAGAATATACCATGACACGTGACAATTCAGTTTTCATGTTCAAAAATCAAGTTTCATTGGAACATAACCCACCCATGTTCACCGGTCCGCCATGGGCTTTCTCCCTGCGAGGACAGAGTTGAGTAGTTCTGTGCCTCGTCACTCTCGTCCCTCCGCACAGCTCACGGGCCACAGTGGCACAGCTGCGTGCGGACAGCATGTAGAGCACCACAGGGCAGGCTTTTCTCTTCTTTTTTATGACCACAGCACGCCCAGCACGCCCACCATGAAACGTGGGCTTCAAATGCTGCCACTCTGATTGTGGTGAAGTACACAAGGCGTCAAATGTGCCGTCTTCACCATGTTCAAGGAACACGATTCAGTGGCATCGAATACAGTCACGCTGTTGTGCGACCATCGCCACCATCTCTTTCCAGAAACTCGGCGCCTGTGAGGCAACAGCTCCCATGCCCCTCCCCCATCCCCCGGCAGCCACCACTCTACTCTCTGTCTCTATGGATCTGACTACTCCAGGCACCTCGTACAAGTGGAATCATACACGTGGCCTTTTGTGACTAGTTTATTTCATTGACCACCATGTCCTCAAACTTCACCCGTGTTGCAGCACGTGTCAGAATCCCCTTCCTTTTTAAGGCTGAATCATCAGTTCACCCATTGGCGATCCCACATCGCACTGTTCCAGTAGAGTGCGGTGTGGATGTGATACCTTGTTGGCAGATGTGACGGCAAAGCATGGTGCTCATTATGCAGTGGCACTGTCCTGTGCTAAAAGAATACAGTGCATACATACACTGGTCCACAGCACCTAAAACACTTCCTCTCTGGCCGTCTACAGCACAGGTCGGCCGACCCCCTGATGTTGGTTCATCCTGGCTTCACCACAGCCCTGGGCCTGGACTGCAGACCTGACGGATGGCAGCATGGCTTCCATTCCAAATACAAGCTCCAACACTCAACATTTTATCTGCAACTTTGTGCGGGCTTCCCATAATGCACTTGACTCCTTCCTCTTAACTGTGCCAGCCGCAAGCCCTGCACCTGGCCCAGAGCCACCCCTGGCCCCAAACCCCACCCCCAAGCCAGCCCTGTCCTTTCTTGCCCAAATAGTCAGTCATTCTGCAAATACTTCCTGATTCCTCTTCTGTACCCAGCCTTCGGGAAGTTGACATGTCAGGGGGGCAGGGAGGGGGTTAATGCTTATGGGCCAGGCCTGTCCCTGCCTTCCCCGCCAGCACACGCGGCATCTTCCTGAAATTAATCATAGAATCTGCAAATTACAGGGCCTGAAACCAGAGGCTTCTCAGCAGGCGTGAATTATAGGACTTCCGAGCTTTTAAGCTCTTGGGTTAGCAGAATCTTAGAAGGGAAGACGAACAGGACATGGAGCCATTAAAAGGATAGGATTAGGGAATCTTAATTGTTAAATTGTTTTTTAAAACAATAACCAGCTGGCGTGGCTCGGTTGGTTGGAGCGTCACCCCTTAGACCGAAAGTTCACGGGTTCAATTTCTAGTCAGGGCACCTGCCCAGGTTGTGGATTCAAGCCCTGGTCAGGGCGCGTGCAAGAAGCCAGGGATGGTTTCCCTCACATCCATGTTTCTCTCTCTCTCTATCCTTCTCTCTCCTTTTCCTCTCTCCCTCTCTTCCTCTCTCTAAAACCAATGGAAAAAGTGTTCTCAGGTAAGGATAAAAAAGTAAAAATAAAAAAGACATGAAAATGTTAAAAATGGTGAAATTGTTTACCTGGGTATGTTGGAGCTGAGATTCTCAGGACAATGGAACACCAGAGCGTTCTGGTGGAACAGACCTTCTAGAACCAATGGTCAGGAACCCGCTTCTCACTTGGGGCGGGGGCCCCTGGCCCAGCAGCCTTCCTCTCCCTGCCTGACTTCGGTCCCACCTGGGGTCTCCCTGTGCCGTCACACTGTGAGCGGCCACAATCAGCCCTGCTTGCCACCCACCCTCCGTGTGATCTCTGAAGACACCCAGAGCCATGCAAGTCTTCAAGCCTCAACCACGCCATCCCCGCTGCCTGGCTCACCCTTCCCCTCTCTCCTAACCTCCTCACCTCTCCCTCCTGACAGACGGCCACCCATGAAGGGTCTCCCCACACGTGCCTCCACCAGGATGTGCCTTTTCATTTCCCTGGGCGGAGGTCACGGCCCGCCTCTATCCCCAGGTTCCCCTCAAGCCTACAAGTCACTTCAACTCTCAGAGCCTCAACCTCCACATGTGCAAAATGGCAAGAATGAAAACACCCCCTCTCAAAGGGATGTTGTGGGAACGCAAACAGAGGACACGGGAAACACTTAGCCCAGTGCCTGTCACCCAACATTAGCTGAAGGTCCCAGAGGGACACTCTGGCTTCAGAGCCCTTGCTGGGTACTCCCGGCACCCAGCCTCCAGGGGGCAAATGCAGAACCACTCGAACACGGTGTTGAACCTGACCCCAGGAAGAAGAGGAGTGTGCACCAGGCAGGAAGTGCCCATCCAGGAAGACTTTCTGACAGAGGATGGCTTGCCTGTGTCAGGAACTACTTAGATGGTGGTGAAAGATGAAGGCTAAGTGTGGGGTGAGACTAGCATGTGATTTCACCCCAGCATCGAATGAGTGACAAGTTAGAGGGAGGGGCTAGGGCAGGGATGGGGCAGTGTTTTGAGCTGGTCTGGCCAGAAACATCTGGGGGCGTCCACCTGTCCCCTGTGAGCTTCCACAAACATCTCCCCTTTCTCAACCAAGGTTACCATCGGACCAGCCCTTGTGGTTCTTACTACAATTACAGGGCACCCTTCAGCAGTGCCCATCAGAAAAGCTGTATTACTTACAGGACCTGGAAATTACAGGGCATGCCTGGGGCCATACAGCGAGGTCACAGGTACAGAGAGGGTGCACGGGCCTGGGGGATCTGCTTTCATGGGAGGGGATGCTGAGGGCAGGGGCCTAGGGTTTCACAGGCTCACTGTTGGTGAATGTAAAACTTAAGAATGGGGAAGGACTCGTGGACATGGACAGCAGTGTGGTGACTGCAGGGGCAGTGGGGTGTAAGGGGACTGAGGGTAATGGGAAAAAATACAATGAAAAATGTTAAATAGAATAAAACACGAGAGAGGGGATTTAAAGTGCAGAAAGAGAAACAAGTAGCCCAAATGGCCAGTGGCTGGAACCAGCCAAGATCTCTAAAACAAAGAAGTCTCATGGCAGGGAGGCACCCCGCTCTCCGTCCAGGGGTGAGGTGGGCCCTGTGTTTCATCCAGATGGTGGCCCTTAAAGGGGACGCCTCAGCCACCAAAGCTTCGGCCAGGCACTCGCGCCACAAAAACAAGAAAACCCTGACCCTGACCGGCAGGGTCAGTCATCTAACCTGGTGAGGTGTTACTATTTTAGCTCTGACGGAGGTCAGCAGGCAAGGAAAGGAATGGTGCGTGGATTGAGCACTCACTGTGCGCCCGGTGCTGTGTGAAAGATGTGACGTGGGCCCGGGCTGGTGTGGCTCAGTGGATGGAGCACCGGCCTGCAAACCAAAGGATCGCTGGTTCGATTCCCAGTCAGGGCACTTGCCTGGGTTGCCAGCCAGGTCCCCAGTAGACAGTGCATGAGAGGCAACCACACAGTGATGTTTCTCTCCATCTCTTTCTCCCTCCCTTCCCCACTCTCTAAAAATAAATAAATAAAATCTTTTTTAAAAAATGAAAAGTGTAACAGAAGAGCCAGGTGGACTGGGTCCAAATCCAGTTCTGCTAGTCCATGCTGTGTGACCTTGAGCAGGTCACAGCCCCTCTCTGAGCCTCAGTTTCCTCATGTGGAACACAAGGATAATAACATTAAGCTCAACCAAATAAATCTATCAACATTTGACTATTTTTTTGGCCTATAAAAAAATGGCAATTTCACATAGTTTGACCTAAAATCTATCCTAGCAAGGTATTGGAAAAATTAAATAAATTAATTCAGCAAATTTCCTTGGCCCAGTATCCGGCACATAGTACCTGCCCAATAAACAGCAGCTCATCTTATTTAATTGTTCCCCTTGTTCTCATGTAACAGACTGACAGGCGTGTAAGGGGTAGAACAGGAAACAAGATTTTTTTTTCCTCTTTCTTCTTCCTCCATTGTAGCCTTAGATGATTACTGGCAGAATGTGTGACCAATTAATTATTCAAGCAGATATGTTTCACCTTACGTTCTGGCTGAGATTTAGTTGCAGTTCACAGTTGATCGGGAAAGAACAAGGGGGCTTTTAACTCGGCCCTGAACCTACATGTCCAGTCACCAGGAACGTGGAGACTGGCTGACCACACCCCAGAACACCGGGGTGACACCCACCTGACCGCCGCTGGCCTGGCTCTGAGATCCTCATCGGAACGTGGGCCATTCTGTGGCAGACAGAAGTCAGTAATGAGGGTGTTCATCAAGGTTCAAACCCGCACGAGGACTCAAACACCACGGACTGCGCATTGCCAGGACCCCTCTGTGCTCCCTCCCCATTCCCTTCCCACACTTCCGCTGGAGAAACTTAACCCCCCCCCCCCCCCACACACACACGCTTGACAGAAGGTGGTTGTTAGGGTTTTTACCTGTTACCTTCTCAGACTTCCAGCATCTGATATCATTAAACGCTCACTTATAACCCAATTCTTGTCTCTGCTTTTTGGCTGGTGGTGATCGGCAGTATGAGCCCCATCCACAAGATAACACATCCTCGCTCGGGCCTGCACACACCCACACATGTGTGTGCACATGCACACACCCACTCTCCCAGATGCCCATGTGCTACAGAGTCAGGTACTTTGTGCCAGGAAAGGAAGCTGAGTCTAAAAGAGTTGGCTCTGGCCTTGACCCCACTCTTCCTTCACCCCTGCCTGCTGAGATCTCCTGATTCCCCCACCCCCATGCTCTTCCAGGGCACCCTCTGGGCTGGGGCTGTCACCTGCTTCTCAGCCTCAGCCAGCTGACTGTGACTCAGGCCCCCGAGGGAAGGCAGCTGGAGGGGCTGCAGGCTGACCTCTCATTTCAAGATGACAACACCAAGGCTCAGAGAGGTTAAGTAACTTGTCTGAGGCCCCCCAGCTGGCCCAACCCCAGGTGCAAACCCACTCTTCTCTGGAGCAGGTGGGACAGGGGCAGTGCCCAAGTCTTCCGTGCACACTTTCCAACCTGGGGGCTGGGGCCCATGTTCCCAGTGACAGTAACCACCTACTGGGTCCTGCACCCCCTCGATGTGCACACGCATGTGTGGGTGTGTGCAGGCCCAAGCGAGGCCATGTTGTCTTGTGGAGGGGACTGGGTGGGTGGGGCGTGAGCGTCCACGGGAGCCTGTGTGTGAGCTATGCATTTCTCCTGCATGTTTCATGTGTGTGTTTGCATGTAGTTGTGGAGGCATGGAGGGCGTATGTATGGGGCTATGATGGCAGGCCTAGAGCACAGCTTCTGGAGCAGAAGGCCTGGGTCTGAATCCTGACTCTGCCCTTGCCAGCTGTGTGACCTTGGGCAAGTCACTATCAAATGAAACCCCACACCCGCAGACGTGATAAGGAGAGCGGGTCTCAAGAGCGTGGTTGCAGGGGAGGAAAGGGACGGGTGCAGTGGGGATGGGGGCCGTGGCACTAGGGAGACCTCTCCGGCCAGGAATTCTGCAAGCATCACAAGAGTGGGCAAAAAGGGGTTTTCTTTTACAGAGAGGAGTAAACAAGCCTGGAAAATCACGCGTGGGGAAGTGGGCTGAAAGGGCAAGTGATCGAAAGGTAGATGTGAACCATTTTACCCTGAGCCCCCCCCCTATTTTCAGGAGGTGCAGCCTGCTGGTTCAGGCTAAGGGGGGCCCTGGAGCTCAGGGCCCCAGAAGAAGAAAAGAGGCTTCAGATGGGTGAACAAGCATTTTGTTCTGATTGGTCAGTGGGGACAGCTGTTTGGCTAATCATTAGAGAGGCAGCAAATGGGGGTTTGGAGCATCTGCGTCTGGCCTTGTCATTAGGAAACTGGGGGCCATCCATGAGTCTCAGCTCACAAGAGTGGGGCGTTTCTTAACCTTCACTGCCAGGCTCCCGGGGCTCCGGTAAATTCACCACCGTCCTCTCTTAACCTCTCTGTGCCTCAGTTTCCTCCTCAGTAACGGGAAGGCGATAGAGGTACCCACCTCATAAGCTTATTGAGAGCGCTCGGGGAGTTCACACCTGGCACAGAGCAGGTGCTTAGCACCTCCTCTTGTTGCTGCATGGGGGCAAGGTCTCTGGTCTTACCCTTTAGTCAATGGTTACTGAGCGCTTCCAAGCCCCATGCCAGGCGCTGGGGACAGAGATGACTTAGAGGTCCCTGAACACGAGGAGCTCACTGTCAGGGAGGGGGCAGACACACACACACACACACAATCTCTCTTTCCCTCCCACACAGGTTCAAGCCCATGAACCCCGTGTTGGCACCCCAGAAGCCTACTGTGCCCCTTCCCCCAGGACTCAGTATCCTTCTTGGAAGGTATCCCTCATCCCGAATGGCAGTGAGGGGCTGGGGAGGCCCTGGGTGGGACTGGAGGGTGGCTCGTCCCCTCCCCCAGACTGGGGATGCACTCAGCCCTGCTCTGTCCGAGTGGCTGTCTTCTGGCCTCAGAATGCCAGGACTCAGAGGCTCCTGGGCCAGGATCCGCCACTGGTCCCAACCATGAGGAGTGTCAGGAGATACCAACACTCCGAATCCTGAATTCCATCTCAATACGCTGGAGCACCAGCACCAAAATTTGTCTCGGGTGTACCTTTTGGGGTCACACCCAGCCAGGGCCTAGGTGGCCCCAAGAAGAACACTAGGTGTTAGGCTCAGGCTGAGGGGCTCATTCCAATTTCTTAAGAGCTCTCTTAAGGCCACCTCCACAGGAAAAAAAAGGGTCCAGCCTGAGTCCGGGCAGCTGCCCAGCCTCCAGAGGCAGCGGCTCCTCCACCCCCGAGCAGAGCACTCCCCTTGGGAAAGGCCAGAATCGCCTACCCTCAACACTCATCCCCCTTTGGCCCTCGCCCTGCCACCTGCCAGGCTCTCTGCGCTCATTCATTCATTCATTCAGCACCTCCCATGAGTCGGGGACTGTGCTGGGCACCCGAAATACAGCAGTGAGCCAGACAGAGGGGCTGAAACCCACAGGCTCACAGCATAATTGGGGGGAGGGTGAAGGGCAGGCGACTATCAACCAAATAAGCAGGTTGGTCCGATTAAGTATAGGACACCCAGTTAAATTTGAATTTCAGATAAACAGTGAGTAATTTTCTAAGTCCTGAGCAATATTTAGGACCCAGGATCACGATTTGCTGCTTATCTGAAATTCAGATGTAATTGGTCCTGCGTTTCTATCTGCCCACCTAAGATATTTTCAGCTGGTGAAAATCAGAGGGAAAGGAAAGAAGCAAGGGTGATTGGGGGAGGGGTGGGGGGAGGCGTTGGGCAGGGGAGGTCAGGGGAGCTGAGGCCTGAATGTGGAGGAAGACCCCACCCCAGACTCCACCTCTACCCCCACTGACCCAGGTTTCTTAAGCGTCAACTCATTGTCAGGACAGAAGCCTTAGAATTATCCCAGGAGCCAGACAAAAGCTGACTCAGCTGGGTGTTATTTAAATATCTGCAGGAGGGAGGCCCCAACAGGAAGTCCCGACCCTGAGTTCAGAATGGAGTCAAGCAGTAAATCCATCAGCGGAACCCAAATACTGAGCCTTCCAATCTGACTGGAAAAATCGGGGATACCTAAGCTGAACCCAAGGGAGACAGGCTACATAACCGCACGGCACACTGTTAGGCGACGGGAGGTCTTGTTCGAGTAACTGTAAATAGGACTCTTCTCCCATCAAGGTCATGGGCAAAAACCTACACCCAGGCCTGAGGCCTCTGAACATTAAGAAATATCAGATAAGCCCAAAAATGGCTTGGGAGGGCAACCCACAAGTTTGCCTGGGGTGACAAAATTATTGCTTTCGTGGGCCCACATCTTTTACACGTCATAAGAATTGAGTCTTAAAGAACGTTTCCGAGAATTAAACCTTTAGTAGTTACATATTTGCGTTAGAAAAATCGTGCATGGTTGGAATTTTAAGTATTTGTGATATCTCGGAGAATGTGGTCTATGGGAATAACAGATCTCAGCCTTCAGCCTCTAATTTAAAACGCACAAATGAATCACTGATTTAGACTTGTGACTTTTAAGTTGAAATCTTACTCAGTTTGTCGACAGCATTAGAACAGTTATGAGAATTTAAGTTCAGCAGATGTGTCAGTGCAGGTCGTCAGATTTCTGAGAACTACTCAAGTGCTTTAGAAAGTTATGTCTGTCACTGAGGCAAGGGAAGTGTTTTAAAAAGAAACTGAACATATTATAACCCATGAAACGTATAAGTGCAATTTTAAATGTTTCAACCTGTTTAAGGAACCAAGACTGCATTCATCCAACTCCCTTAAAAATTATTTTAAACATTTCTATATTCATAAAAAATATTTTTGACCTGAAATCAAAGGCCGAAATGGGATTATTGAATTTATAATTATAAGAAATGGAACGTTAATTTTTAAAAACCAAAGGAGACTCTTACTAATTCTCTCCAGGCCCTGGCTGGTGTGGCTCAGCTGGTTGGGCATCGTCCTGTGAAGGTCGCCAGTTCCATTCCCAGTCAGAGCACATGCCTGGGTTGCAGGTGCCGTCCAGTTGGGACATCTATGATGTTCTCTCTCACACCGATGTTTCTCTCCCTCTCACCTGTCTCTAAATAAATAAACAAATAAAAATGTTAATAATAATAATAATCCTCTCTAGGCAGAAAAGCTCCCCTCACAGGCACCAAAATCTCACGCTGACACTCATGTAACCACAACTGGGGAACTTAAACTTGGGGCACCTTTCCGGTGACTTGCGGTCTCCCCGGAGTCACTAAACTGACCTACCAACTGAGCATCCTCCGGCAAGGCACTGGGCCTCTGGCCTGCTCCTGTCACCTTCTCTGGACAGCCAAGCCTCTTGGTCCCCCTCTTGGCCTCAGCCCTCACGGGCAGTGGCTGTGTCCCAACCCTGCTCACCAGCAGCAATGCCACCACCTACCTACTGTTTTCCTGAGCACCTGCGAGGTGCCAGGGGCTCTCTGGGCTTTACCTCATTTCATTCTTACAACAATCCCACATTTGACAGGTGGGAAAATCGAGACACAGAAAGGTAAAGGCAATGCTAGGTTCCCAATCGGGGTGCAGCCACCGGTCGGGCTCTTCTCCTGGCTGTGTCGTGCTAGGTCTCCAGTTGGCCCCTAGAGAATGGAACCTATCCAGTTCCCTCGCACAGACCAGCCCTTTCTTTCCCCTTCCTTTGAGCCTGAAGAGGCTGTGAGCATTCCTTGTGTCCGTGGCGCCACCTGCTGGAACCTGAGCACATCGCACAGCCATCTCAGGCGCTCACCTGAGGTCTTCCCAGAGGAGGGTCAGAAAGGGCTCCAAGCTCCAGAATTTCTAAGACCTACCCCCAAAAGTCACTTAACCTCCACTTCGACTTTCTCTACGATAAGTCCCACTGTCCCATCTGGGCCCTCGTTACTTGCCACTTGGAGCACAAACTCCCATCTGCTCTCAGGAATCCCCTCCCTCCCTTCCACCTTCCAAATGGCTCCCTGCTGCCCCCCAAATCAGCCACAACACTCTCTGGCCTGGCACTCTGGGCTTCCTGGTTTAGCCCCATTTTCTGGGTCCTGTCCCCCAAATATGCCCCCCTCCCCCACCATTTACCCACACTCCCTTTGCTTCCACATTCCCCTCCCTTGGCTAGGCTCTGCCTCCGGCCAGGAATGCCCTCCCCACCTCTGCTTGTCAAACTCCTACCTCTCCTTCAAAGGTAAGCCCAAAGGCCACGTCTTCCATGAAGCCTCCCCTTCTTTCCTTAGCTTGAGTTAACTTTTCCCTCCTCTGTTGAAGCAGAGGGTGTGCAAAGCTGCCAGACTTCCAACGGCCCCTGTATTTTTTTGCTGAAGGCAATAGAACAGGGGGGCTGGAGAACTACCCCTGTTTCCACCCAGGCCCAACGCTCAACCCATGCTTCAATTGCAGCTGGAGGAAGCATGCCCAGCTCTCTCGCCCCTGGGCTGGGGGAACTCTGAGCTCCTGCTCCACCCTGCCTCCCAGCGACCCCAGAGGGCTCGGCTGCAGCTGCGCACAGCAGTGAATAAGTAGAAACTGCTGTGCTTTTGAACGCCCTGACCGTTACCATCTCAGCTCCTCGCTCCCCTGCTCTCTCCCACGACTGCCTCTCACTGAATTCCTGTCGCAGGGTCTGCTTCCAGGGGTCCCACCCACCCTCAGCATTCCCTCCCTGGTGTCTAGCCGAGGCTCTTGCTGTGGCACTGGTCAGCAGAGGCCTTGAGTGATGACCATTAGTGCAGGGGGAAGATAAGTCGGGCACTTTCTGCTTGCCTGGCCCTTTATATCATCATCCCATTTAAATCTCGTGACAACCCGGGAAGTAGGGGCTGTAGACACCCCCATTTCACAGGTAAGAAAACCAAGACTCAAGTGAAATGAGTCACCCCAGGTGTCCAAGGCCAGCAGGTGTCAGGGCTGGGGTTTAAAGCCGAGAAGACTGATTGTAGCTGTGGCAAATGTAACCTTTTTGTGGGTGTCGCAGGAGTAATCATAGCGCCTGCCTCTTGGGTAATTGTAAATGCCTGCGAGGTATTCTTAGAAAAGGGGTTCTGTGTGTGTGTGTGTACACACATGCACGCACATGTGGGTCACCCCTGCTAGGCTGCTCGTAAGCATGGACCATGTCTTATGGATCCACTCCTCTCCCCCAGCCCATCCAAGTACCCGGCACGTGCTCAGTGGTTGGTGCTCATTAGAACAAATCAACAACTCAGGCTCTCAGCACCAAGGTGTTAAGGCAACAGGACAGGCATAAAGAAAGAGACTCAAAGAACCCAGCTCTGCTACCACCTGGCTGTGTGTCCTTGGGGAGGTCACTGCCCCTTTCTCGACCTCACTGCCCCTTCTCTGGGCCTCAACTACCCCTTTGGGAGAGGGTTCCACTTTAAGGGACTTGACCTCACACAAATCAAGTCCCTGAACCCCTACCCCAACTACCTTGGGGAGGGGGAAGAGGTCCCGATAGCTAAAGGAAGGTGCTAAGTGAGGTTGGACAGAGACAGAGGGCATCCTTGATCTCTCAGGATCATGCAGGCAAGTACCTGCCTTGAGAAACCAAACACCTGCCCTCCAGCAGCTTCTGAAATGGGTATCTGGGCGACACCTTGTGGTCACCGCCTCTTCCGGAGCAATTCCACTCTTCACCAAATATTTATCCACGATGCCCAGACACCAAGGCATGTGTACTTTTAAATTTTCCAGTAGACACATTTTTTTAATTAAAATAAGTAGGTAAAATTGAATAAATTTTAATTCAACCCCGTAACCCCAAAATATTATCATTTCAACCTGTAATCAACATTTGTGATGACCTTCTGTTTTTGCACACTAAGCCTTCAAAACCTGAGTGCATTCTCCACTCCCCACATGTCTCAGCTAAGGACCAGCCGCATTCCAAGTGCTCAGGAGCCACGCGTGACAGCAGCTACCTTGGTAAGGAGCCCAGCTCTACATAGGCCGGTCAGCTTACTCCTGGGCCCCTTGGCAGCCCTTCAGAGATTTGGCCCATCACACCTTCAAGATTCACCTTCGAAGCTTTGCTTTGGGACGTGGAGTCGTTAAGAATCCAAGTTTCATCCTGGCACTGAGCTGGGTGTGAATCTCAGTGACTAGGGGTAAGAAGCTGGGCGAGTCATTCTACTCTTTGAAATGTAGAGAGGATAATACAAGTACTTACCTGGGCGGTTGGAGCAAGAAGTCCTTGCTCCGTAACTGGTGACCTCCTCCTGAACCAAAGCCTCAGCCCGCTTGTTGGCATCGTGATGGCTCATTTTACGTATCAACTTTTCTGGGTTATGGCACCGAGTTGTTTAGCCAAACACCAGACTGGGTGTCACTGTGAAGAGATTTTTTTTAGGTGTGATTGACGTTTGAATCAGCAGACCGAATAAAGCTGGTGGCCGGCCGGCCGGCCATCCTGTGGGTGGGCCTCAGCCAATCCGGTGAAGGCTTTAAGAGTAAAGACTGGCATGCTGCGGTATTCACCAAATATCAATCCTTTCCCGTCCTGGGATCCTTTCTGTGCTCTCTGGCTGGGGGACCTTGCACCATCCCCTCCCCCTGCTGAGTCTCCTTGGCTAATTAGGACCTTGCTTGGGTTTGCAAACTGACGTTCTGGATAACATGAAGGGGGTGATGATGGCACCCTAGGCACGCATGCTCGGGACACGTTGCAGAGGTTTCTTAAATGTGCTATAAAATAGCATGGACAACCAGAAGCCTATTTTTACAAAAATTTTAAATAACTGTATGTACGTGTAGAAAATAACTACCATCTACTGGGACTTGAGTCAATGCCAGACCCTGTTCTGCTCAGCATCATACTTGCATGATTCCATTATTCCTTTCCACCCCATGGGCTGGTGCTGCTGGTACCGTAGTCCCCCTTATCTGCGGTTTCGCTTTCCACAGTTTCCGTTAACCACGGTCAGCCACGGTCCAAAACCATTACATTGAAATTGCCAGAAATAAACAGCTCATAAGCTTTAAATCGTGCCCTGTTCTGGCTAGTGCAGGGTGCAGGGTTTGCCATCCCCAAATGTGACTGGTTGAGGGTGTTGATCATTTTAGCGGGTTCCTCTTAAGAAAAGAGACTCAGGAAAAAAACTTTGACCTTCCCCATCACTGCCTAAAAGAATCTAGATAGAGAACCTGCTTCAGGAAGGGAGTTTTAATTCTAGGTAATTATGGTTGAATGTGAACGAGGTGTCATGGGGAGGAGCCTAGGAAGGCCCGTCTGATCCAAGTGCTCTCTGTGCCCCTTTGTTAAAGAGGCCCTGCACGTGCTGGTGTACTGAGCACATGCTTCTGTATCTCCGCGTAAACTGCCTTCCTGCCCTTTGAAGTCCGGAAGCACTGCCCTCCCTTTCTCCTTGGGTTAGGATGGCATTTAAGCCTCCACGGCCCCATAAGCTTGTGGAACCTCCATCTATACACACGTAATTAAATTTGGTTATTTTCTCCTGTTAGTGTCTCATGTCTATTTGATCATTAGCCCAGCCAGAAAGTAAGAGGGCAAAGAGGGGAAATTTCCCCCGGCCCCCCAGGAGGGTGGTAAAATCTCACACCAGCCCACTCTGTGCTGCCTGGGACGCGAACCCTCCCTTGGTCAGTGGTACTCCCGCTGTGCACGTTGCCCGCCCATTCGTCACTTAGCGGCCATGCCTGCTATCAGATTGACTGTCACAGTATCACCATGTTTGTGTTTAAATAGCCCTCGTTTTACTTAATAATGCCACTTTCACATGACTTTTATTACAGTACATTGTTTTAATTGTTCCATTTTATTATTGTTGTTCCTCTTTTACTGTTCCTAAATTATACATTAAACTTATCCTAAGCATGTATGTCTGGGAAAAACTATAGTATGTATAGGGTTTGGTACTCTCCATGTTTTCAGGCATCCACGGGGGTCATGGAACGTGCCCACCATGGATAAGGGGGGACTACTGTGTCTCCAATATGGAGGAAAAAGTCGAGACCCAGAGAGGTCCCCCGGCCTGTGAGGGGCAGAGCTAGACTTGACCCCAGGTTTGCCAAGTCCAAAGGCCGAGTAAGCTCTTTACCACCAGGCTGGCCGGTGCCTCTGCACAAATTGGGGATAATAATAGCTCCCACCTCATGGGCTTGTCGGGGGGATTAATGGGCTGAGAGGTGTGAAGCCCTGAGAGCAGCCCCTGGCACAGCCTAAGGGCTCAGTAAGCACAGCTGCCCAATGGTCTCTGGGCGGCCCCTGCCAGGTCACAATCAAAGATGTTAACAGTGGCTGTTGCCTGTCCTGGGGTCACGGGGGATGAGATTTTTAAAATCTCTCCAACAAAGATCAGTTATTTCTTGTGTATCTCTTTGTTTTTAAATTCTTGCTCATGTGACACCCTCAGTGAGCTGTCATGCTCTATCAGGCAGGCCCGTGAGGTGTCTGAGTCACCCTCCAGGTTCCCCCAAGGCCTGGCCCAGAGAGACCCCCGGAAAGGATCAGAGCAGGGGAGAGCTCTGGAGAGCCCCTCCCAGCCCAGGCCCTCTAGTCACGTGCTTGGCCGGAGCCAGAGTTGGGGGCTTGGGCTGCAGATCAGGGTCAGGAACCTGCCCATGCTAAGCCTGCCCTTTGCTGGCATTTCCCAAAAGGCACAAGGGGATGTCTCAGGTCTCTTCCAGGCCCCAGGGGACCGGGGGTGGGGGAAGCGGCCCTGCTGCCTGAGACCTCCGGCCCTGAATCCACCAACAGCTGTGACCACTTCAGCTATTTTAAACCTTTGGCCCCAGGAGCCTCCCACCACACCCTCGAAGTCCTGTAGCTCAACATTGCTGGTCGGAGCCAGGGGCAGGAGCCCTGAGTGTGGGGCAACAGGTCCAGGCTGGACTGTAAAGAAGGGAATTTCACTTTTTGAGCTCCTGCTTTGTGCCAGACGCTGCACTGGTGGCTTCTGTACATGTCTCATTTAAGGTCATCCTTACATCTGTGCTGAGAGATCAGAGGTTCATTCATCTGTGGGAGGGGCTGTGAATGGCAGGGCGAATTGTCCAAAGGCTCCCCAAAGGCTCCCCAAAGGCAGGGCTGAGACTAGAACCTCCTCATCTACCCGTCCGGAGACAACACTCCTCCCCTGTTCTTACCCACTTTGTCCCCCCCCCCCCCCCCCCCCCCCCCCCCCATGGCCACGCAAGTTCCTACCCTGGCTCTGCCACTCTTAGGAGCTATTGGCCTGAGATCATTCTTTAACCTTTCAGCGGCTCCCCTTCTTCATCTGTAAAGTGACAGGGTCATTGGGAGGGTGTAATGACCTCATTCTGATACGTGAAAACCGCTCCCGGAAGAGTGTGTGGCACATTAAGGCTTGCTTTTATTCCTTCCCTCCTGGCAATCACCTGTCATTACCACCCCCCTGTGCCTGCTGTGACCTGCCTGGGTGGGTGCAATGAGCAATGTTCCATCCCCACTCTGGGCCCCACTTCCCCAGAGGGTGAAATAAAGGTGTTGTACACTATGATCCTCAGGAAAGTGGGACCCCTGGCATATACGCAGTATCTGCCACATAGTAGGGGCACAAAAGTAATTCCTGGCAGAGCAGTGCCCACCGCAGGGACCTCAAAGTCAGCTCTGAGCTGTGCCAGTCTTTTTCCTCTTTGACCGGTGGCCACTGTCTGTCTCCTCATTGGATGATGCACTCCATCGCAACCAGGAGCCAATCAGAAGTTACCAACACCTCCCTGGGTCTGCTTGCCTTTTGGGGCAGACGCCCCCTAGCTCAACTCAGCTTTCCCCCTTCCCCACCTGCATTCCTCCCAGATCCTGGCCACCCACGAGCCGCTGGGCTCTTCACCATCCCCTAACTTGGGCCCCTGGAGGAGGCCTCTGGGGTCAGGGGTGTGTCAGCTCTTCACACTTCTGAGCCTCAACCCTTTAGGGCTCCCATCCCCACAGCAGACCTTCCCCAACATTCTTCACTTCCAGCCCTCTCCTTTCCTCTTATATCCTCTACCAACTCACCCCAGTTCCTGTCCCCAGCAGGGACTACTTACTCACACATGGCTGAATTATCTGAACTGGCCTTACCTTGGTTTCAGAGTGGGAATGGTCAGGGATAGGGGTGGGGGCTGACTCAGGCCCCAGCTGGATGTCATCCAGAACCTCAGCCTCTAGAAGATACAAACTGATGTCTGCAGTGGCCCCTCTGGCACCCTCCTTTGCCCAGTGACTCAGGCCAGAACAGTGCCCCCTCACCGTCCCTCCCCTGGAACATCAATATTTCAGCTCACAAACACTGGTCTGATCAGTCCCTCCCTCTCCAGCCTCTCACAAAGCCCCAGCTGGGGTCTTCATTGACCTTCTCCAGGGGCACCTCCATTCACAGCAGCCAGAATGGCCCCTTTCACTTCCACCCTGACCACTCCTCTCTGAGGAAGCCAAGCCAAGTTTCCCATCACCCACCCACTCATGCCCTGGCTTGGCCGTTGTGGCCCTGTCGGCTGCTGGGTTCCCATTCCCCATTCTCCCTTTGGTAACACTGATCTGATTGTTGTGGGGTGGAGAGGGGTGTCAGGCTGTACCTGGCTTCCTGCCCCTGCTCAGGCAGCTCCCTCTCTCCCCTTCCCTAGTTTGTAAACGCCTCCGTTAAAAAGGCTCAGGTCCCGGACCCCAGGCTAGGTTAGAGCACCCACTCCCTCTGGGCTCCCACCACCACCTGTCCTGGAACAGTGTGCATTTGCATTATCTGCCCCGCCAAACTGGGGGCGCCCGGAGGAAGTACCAGTCCTGCGTCCTGGCTCCCTACAGCTGGGGGAGCCCACTGAAAGTATGTTGAATGAATGAATGAACAAATCAACCAAGGAAAGGCCTCTGCTGAATCTCAACGCAACCAGAGGGGGGCGCTGAAGCGTTGAGGGCGTGGTGATATTTAAAAGACAGGCCGTCAGCCTACTGCGAGAGGGCCCGGCGGGCAGCCCCGCCCACGCCCCGCCCACCGGCTCCCGAATAAGGGTGCGTCAGGCCGCGGCCCGCACGGGCTGCAGCAGGCTCACCTGCCGCAGGTGTTTCAGACGGACCTGGACGAGCAAGCACTGTCGCTGCAAGAAAGATGCTGCGCGAGCGGACCGTGCGGCTGCTGTACGGGAGCCGCATCAAGGCGGTGTACGTGCTGGGCACGCACCTCTGGACCGACGTCTACAGGTGAGCAGGACCGCTGTGTCGAACCGACACCCACCCCAGAAGCGGGGCTCGCTGGGGATATCGGCTCCAGACATCCTGAGACCCTCCTGGGACTCGGGGACGCGGACAGCCTTGTTCGAGCCCTAGTTGCCCTTCATCCCGCTCCAGAAATCAAAAGAACCTCACCCAGAAACCTGACAGCCCCAAACCTTATGTCAGCCTCCCCAAAACCCTGAGTCGCGCTCCCAGACACCCTAACACAGCCCCAGCTCTCTCATCGCCTCTTTCCCAGACCCTCTCCCCTGCACCCCAGTCTTCCCACCGCCAAACCCTCTCCAGCACCCAGGGCAACCTCAGCACCCCTCCTCTTCCTCACCATCCTCTCCCCTTTCACTTCCCCACTCTGTCCCCAGACCCGCCATTCTCCCTTATGCTCTCCCCTTCCCCTCAGCCCCTCCTGGTTCACCCCCCACCCTCCTTCACCCAGCCCCTCAGCCCACTCCCAGATCAGCTGAGCTTCATCCAGGATTTGCTGGGAAGCTGCCTGGAGGTGGAATCTGGCCCTGGGGGTTGCTCGGGCTCCGGTTTCGCCCTGTGGGGGCTGCTGGTGGTTGCCGGTCCCCAGACATTGGCTGCGAGTGCCATGTCCCCAAATGCCTTCCCTTGACTTCACCCTGGGGTCAGGGAGGGACCTTGCATCACCCAGCTGAGGGCTGAGGGTGCAGTGCAGAGGCGGGATCTTTGTCTGATGAGTGCCCCTTATTCAGGACTGTTTCCCCACCTTCTGCCCAAGAACTTGGTAGGGTGAAGGATTTCTGAGGCAGAGAACGTGGCTGGGGGAACTGAGGTCAGGGCCCCATCACTACCCCCAACCCCCAGGAGGCAGCCAAGTCCAATTTGGAGATCCACCTCCCTACGGTGTGCAGGTTGGGCCTTGTGGAGGTGTGACTGGTGTGAATGGAGCGGCGGAGAGTCAGGGTAGGGTCATGCAGCCTTCTAGTCCAAGAATTTGAAATGTCCCCCATTGCCAGATAGGAGGGGTCTGCACAGAGAGGAGGGAGCATGCGGGACTGAGGGGGGACCCATGCTGATAGCTTTGGGTTGGCACCCTTCTCTGTGCCTTGGGCAGAGCTGAAGGTGACAGTGTGGCTTATTGCTCCCAACTCATTGTCACCTGGAGCACCCTGCCTCACTCGGTCCCCCACCAAACGGCATCCTTGTGTCTTCCCACACTCCCTCCCCAGCCTATTCTCTCTGTCCCCTTCAGTGGCCCTGGCCACACTGTCCAGCCATTCCCCTGCCACCTCCTCAGCAGGCATTGGCCACCACAAGGATACCACCAAGCCCCAGGCTCCTTCCCTGAGGGCAAAGGGCCAGCCGGCAGGGTCACAGCAGACCAGGAACCTCTCCACTCATGTGCCCCTGGCCTCAGCTGTCCCACCATGTAAATCTCAGGAGTGGTTTCTTAGGGTCACAGTACAGCAGTGATGTGTGCTCTAGTCCTTGGTGGCCTGGGAGAGCTCCCCTTCTTCCCCCACCCGCCCCCTCATCCCTTCCTAAACTGGGCACTGGTAGGGAGCTGGCCAGGAGCCAGGACGCTCAAGTCTCTAAGCCTCTGCTGTCACCATACCCGCCTGTTTATTCACTGGGCGCAGCCTGAATGGCTGGCAGGATATCTCCCGTGGGGGGTGGGGAGTAAAGAAGAGGGGCACCCTCAGGCCCCCTGCCCTCCCTCTGCCCTGGCAGAGAGAGGCCCAACCCAACTGAGGGCAGGGAGTGTGAGAGGTGTGGACTCATCTTCTGTCTAGCAGGGGGCAGAGGCATGACAATCAATCCCCTTTGTCCTTTCTCAAGAAACCAGTCACAGCCACAATGACTGACACCCCCACTCGCACTCCACTTACGACCCCACCCCCACCCCCGAGAGAAGCAGCGCAGTCTAGGCCATCACTGTCCAACGGACACAGAACACAAGCCGCAGTCAGAACCACGTGCCATCTGCGAGTTTCCAGTCGCCGTGTTTTTAAGGTTAAAACAAACAGGCGAAATTCATTTTAGTCCCATGTTTTATTTAACCCAACATATCCAAATTCCTAGCATTTCACTTCGGAATCATCACCACCGTTTTTATTGGGTAGTCTTCACCCTCCTCTGCGTATCAAGGCTTTGAAACGCAGTGGGCATTTTATGCTTACATCACGTCTCAGTGCGGGCTGACCGCTTTTCAGGTGCTCCTCGGCCCCTGCAGCCGGCGGCCCCCAGAGGGAACAGCACAGGCCTCGCACAGGGCTTCTCGTCCTTGGTGCCATCGCGCGGTGGGCCAGATGATTCTTTGTCGCAGGGGCTGTCCTGGGCATTGCAAGATGTTTAGCAGCATCCCTGGCTTTAACCCTGAGATGCTGGTAGCAGTTCCCCAGTTGTGACAACCAGAAACGGTCCCTGGCAGGAAGATAAACATCACCTCTAGTTGAGAAGCACCGGTCTAGTCAAAGGAAGCCCTTTCTGGAACTCAGGAGACTGTGCTCTTGGTGCTGTTGTTACTCCTGATACCTGCCGTGGTAAGAGCTCCTGTCCGTCTCCTTAACAGCAGGAGGGAGCGGTGTGCCCTCGTGAACCAGATGCACCATCTCCTGTCTTCTGTCCATGGACCCAGAGGTCCTGCTGGGATCAGCCATTTCGTAGGTGAGGAAAGCAAAGCTCAGAAAGGAAGCCACTTGCCCTACCTCACATAGGACTCAGGTCCAACCTCCACTCTATCCTGTGTGACTCTAAAACCAGCAGGTTGAGCTGGATGACCCTCAGCCTGTGTCTTCTCCACCCTCCACCTGGGCCGTGACCCCGCTGCACCCAGAGACTTCACCCACCTCCCTTCGACCCTCCACCTCCTATTGTGTCCATCCCTTACTCAGGGCCCCATGTGATGCTCCCCAGGGTCTCTGAAGAGACAGCAGGGGACAAGGCCTGGTAGGCCCTGGACCCAGTTAGTTAGGGACTGGTATCTTGACTCTTCACTCCTTCTGAGTCACAGAGGTACTGAACGGGCTTCACTCAGCACCCATTCCCTTTCCCAAGGGCCCTGGGCCCCCCTCTCCTGCGATGCACACACAGCTTCCCTCCCCTCCAGACACAGCAGGGGCCTTGCCTTCCTCATCCCAAGCAGACCCTATACAGGGTCCACCCACCCGCTCCCAGCAGGACTGGCCCTTTGGGGATGGAGGCCCTGACCCAGCCACATTCTGAGCGCTAGTCTCCTGCAATATATGGGGAGATGCACAGGAAGGGGGAGTATGGTTTTGTTCTGGAGATTTACGTTGAGATAGTTACTCAAGATATAAGAAGTTCCCTTCTATTCTCATGTGTATTTATCTCAGTCTGGCACATGTATGCCCTGCCTCCACAGCCTCTGCCGTGGTCTCTTTCCCTGGCGGTCACCTCTTCACTGGGACCAGCCTGGGTCCCCATCTGATTCTGGCTGGAAGTTGGAGAGGGGGCACGAAGTGAGTGGTGTCCCAGGCTGGTTTCACCTCCCCTCCGGTGAGGGATGTTGTCCCTGCCCTGGAGCCAGGGATACCCATTGAGTCAGGAGAGACTGGAGAAAGGGCAGCTTTGGAGTTAAGTGACAGGGGATCACCCACTGGCCAACTCTCCCACTGACCCACAAACAGGCCAGCCATGGAGACAGCTGCTCCATCTGTCTAGGCAGGTGAGAGCTCCCAATGGGGCTGGTGTCCCCTTTGTCCCTGGCAGAGAGAAGCCGGGATCTGTATCCTGAGGTCTGCAGGAGCTTCAGGGCAGAAGTGGTGTTAACAATGGTGTCTTGCCTCTGCAGAGCAGTGTTCTGGCTACATTCGACCCTATGATGAGCCCATGAGGCAGGAGGTGGGGGTGATCCCCCCACTTCCCCAGGAAACTCCAAGAGAGAGCTGACCCATCAGTTTTCTCAGCAGGGCCCTGCCCCTCACTCTCTGGCAGTGATAGCAGAGGGTACCAGGGCAGAAGTTCCTAGACAGTGGCCCAGTAAAATACTGGGGAAGCCAGACGTGGTGCCGACATGTCTCGTCTCCCCATCTCACTCCCTCGACTCATTGCCAGACTTTCTCCCTCTGTCTCTTGGTTGGTGTGCGTGTTCTAGAAAGCATCCTTAGGACAAAGGCCAGGGAGGGTCCACGATCCAGTCTGAAGTAATGGGGGCTTGAGGCGCTGTGACCTCCTCTTCCCATCGAGGGCCAGGCCCTGCCTCACCGATGTTTCTCCTGTCGACTCCCCCGTACAAATTCCCCTCCAGCCCGTTGACTTTGGGATGGTGCTGGCCCTTGAGTGTGCCACGCTCATCCCCACCTCAGTGCCTTTGCAGGTGCTGTCCCCTCCACCTGGAGCACTGTCCCCAGACTCCACAAGCCTGACATTCACCCACCAAGTCTCAGCTCAAATGTCACCTCCACCAACATTTCATGGTGCCCCCTCCTGAGCTCCAGGCACTCTCTCCCTCATCACGAAGTTCTTTTTCCAGCCAACGCTTATTTAACACCTCTTTGTACCAGGCCACCTTCTCAGCACCTTGCGTATTCATCTCTTCATCTCATGTATTCAAAGAGTTACTTGTGTTTAAACCTCATGACAACTTAATGAGTTAGGCACTATTACTGGCCCCCTTTTGCAGTTGGGAAAACTGAGGTAAGGAAGGTTGATCCAAGATGACACAGCTGGCAAATGGTGGCCACGCAGAGCCCAGGCCCCTGACTGCACTGCCAGCTGGGCTGCCTTTGGGGCCTTGTGCCTCCTCCATGTCCCTGCCCTCCTGTTCCCGTGCCCCTCAGCCCTTGAGTCAACAAAGGGCTTCTTGGTTGAGTGAATGAATGAATGACGTGTGGCTTGTGATACGTGTGAACTGGCCTATCATTGGACTGAGCTCTCTGCCCCCAGCCTCAGGGACAGGCACCGTTGGATGGGCCAACCAGTAGAAGGTCAAGGGCATGTGGCCACACTTGGCCAGAGCAGCACTTGCTCCTGAGAGAATGATGGTAGAAGGAATCAAGCCAGGTCAGGTGGTCCCATAAATTAAAATAGCACCCAGAGCCCTCACCCTTAAAAAGGAGGCCCTGCCAGGAGCTGCTCAGGTTCCAAGCCAATGCTCAGAGAGTGTTGAGGGTCTAAGGAGGCCCAGACACCCTGTGGTTTGAACCCACAGCCTACTGCACACCTAGGGCCCCCAAGCGCCCTTCCTTCCTACCCACAGGGCCCTGAGCCATGATGGGAGCTCAGTGGTGGGGGCTCAACCCCGCGCCCAACCCCCAGCTGGACAGGCACACCTGTTAGACTTCAGAGGAGGCCAGTTTTCAGAGGCAGCTCCCTTCTGCCCAGCCGTGCCTGACCCTGTGCCCAGGAATTTTGACTGGTTCAAGCCTCAGTTGTTCACCCAAGGGCCCACAGCCGGAAGCCTGCCTTTGCTGTCCCCTTCTTGGGCCTCTGACCCCACCTGAGAAATAACTAGAGGGCTCTCAAGGTTCCTAAGAGCTTCTAATTTGATCGTCTCCTGAGCCAGGCTTACCACTCAGTTACCAGGTGTTCCTTCCCAGAGGACCTTTAGAGAACACCGTAACCCACAGATCCTCTCCCAGCAAGGGAGCAGCCAGGCCCAAAGCTCACCTCACACTCTGCCATTACTGTCCCCAAGACATGAAGCAAGTGTTCGCCCTCAACACACTCATCTGTGAAATGGGACAATATTAACACAGGCCTCCTGCAGTTGTTGAAAGGATGGACTGAGATTATGTGGACCACGGGCTTGGTTCAGGGCCCGGCACCTAAGAAATACTCATAAGTAGTTATCATGAGTTAGTACTGGGTTTGTTATATGTTATTAAGACAAATAATAATGAGATATGGCCTCAAGGAGTTCATAATGCTCGTGGGAGAAAAATGTTGAACAATTTTTGAGTGTTGTTTGAGGCGCCAGCAAAGGGAGGGAAAGATGAGTCCTGACTGATGGAATCGGGGGAGACTTCCCGGAAGAGGTGGCAGCCAAGGTGAAGCATGGACAGGGGTTCACAGTGTGACCAAGACATGCTATGCAGGAGCGAATGTACCCAGCAGGAAAACTGAGACACATGGAAGCTGAAAGGGACAGTTTCAGTGTCCTGAAAGATAAGGCTGGAGCGTCAATAAGCTCAGACCAGGGCTTTGAATGCCAGGCTCAGGCAATGGACTTTGGTCTGTAGGCAGTGGGGAGTCATTGATGGTGTCTGGGGAGAGAGTGCCCACAGGTTACATTGTTTCTTCCTTAGCAGAGGACCCCGGGCAGCTGGAGGCACTAGTGCCCAGTGAGAGAGGCTGCTGGGGTTACCAAGCCGGGAAAGAGGCTGGCTGAAGGCAGACACCACAGTTGCCCACACCAATTTGTGTCTAGAAGCAGCCACCCACCTCACATACCCAGCCACCACCTTGCCAATACTGAGGCCTAGCTTCCCTCTCCTGTTCCTCCCTGTTAGGGTGCTCACCTGAGGCTGTATGCCAGGCCAACACCCACAGTGCCCCCCCCCCCGCCCGCCCCTGGACTCCTGCAAAGACCCAAGGACAGGATGTCATGCTCAGACTGCCGTAGCTGGGGTCGCTTGGTGTTAATGAGGCTCAGAGCAGTGGACAAGCTGACAGGGCCAGATGCCAGCAAGGAACAGGCCTGTCATGCCCTCCGGTCTGGGGCAGAGTCAGCTGCCCCAGCCCACACTGGGGACCCTCCCCACTGACTGAGTGAAAGCCACCGAGACTTGGATAGCCGCCTAGTATCAGTGAGGCCAGGCAGATACGAAGTCACAAAGCCCAGGATTCCCTAGGGTTGGACTCAGTGAACGTCTTTCTTCTACGTCTGAGGCTGCTTTCCAGTCTTGCTCAAAGGTCCTTTGACACCAACCAACTGGCCATTTCTCTCCATTTCCAAGGCCACCACCAGGTCCCAGGCCACCATCATCTCTCACCTGGACAGCTGCAGTCACCTGCTCACTGGTTCCCCTGCTCCTGGGTTTGCTCTCCTGAAATCCGTTCCCCACCCTGCTCTCTGGGTCATCTGTCTGCAGCGTGGAAATGGCCATGCAGCCCCTGCTTTGAAGCTTTCATGCTCTCAGGAAGAAGGCCAGCCCCTCGCCTTGACCTGGCCCTCTCCCACCGGCCCCTCCCCCTCACCCACAAATTCCAACCACACAGACCCCCTCCCAATGTCTCCAACGTGCTGGGCAAACATCCACCTCAGGTCATCTCCCCAGCTGTCCTTGCTGCTTGGAAATCTCCGCTCTGCTTCCTCTCTAACTGTGGCCCCCAGACCAGCAACATCAGCATCTCCAGGTCATGCTGATACGCGTGCAAATTTAAGAAATACCAATCTAATTGACTCTTGTCTGTCCTTCAGAGTGGAAAGTTTAGATCTTAGCTCAAGTGCCACTTCCTCCAGGGACCCTCCTTTGACTCCCTGACCAGGACCTCCTGGCACGCCATTCACTGCTGTACGGACATAGTTAATTGTGTCGTTGATTGGAAGTCTTCCTCTTCCACCGGAATATATGCTCCACATGCCTAGGAAATATGCTTTTCGCCAGTCTACTCCCAGCACCTAGAACTGTGTCTGGCACATGATGAGGGACTAACAGCAGAAACATGCCCCCGTCTTCCAGCCCGTCCTAGGGCAAATATTTATATTCACTGTGTGCTTGTTCTGGGCCAGGTACTGAAACAAAAAGAGAAGACAGCCCCTACCTCCAAGGAGCCACCTGCCACAAGGGAAAGAAAATAAACATGGGGACAAATCTGCTGAGTTGTGTCTTCAGGTAGAGATGGACAGTCACCAGGCAGAGAAGTCAGGGGAAAGTATTACAGGTAGAAGGAACAGCATATGCAAAATGCACGGTGAGTGAGACAATGCAGGGAGTGGAGAGGTCGAAGGAGTTGCAGAAAGTGAGGCTGGAGAGTTGAGCTGAGACGCAGTGGTTTAAATGCCATGAGTGAATACTGGGCGGAAGAGTTTGGATTTTATTGTGTGGGTAGGCTCTGAGGAGCCACTGAATCATTTCAAGCAGGCAAGTGACCTGATATCTTTTTTTATTATCATTCCAGTAATAGAGTGTGGGAAGCCAAGAAGAGTGGCTTCATTAGCTCATTTATTCGCCAAGTATATATCGAGCATGGCTGTGTACCAGGTGCTGGGGCACAGCGGTGGGCAGAGCAGACATGGCCCCAGGAACTGCAGCCCGTCTTTCTGTCCATCTTTATCTTTGCCTCTTTCCCATGAAAAGGAGATCACGGTCACCTCCAGCACCCCCACTCCCTCACCCTCGATACTGTCCTGGGCCCCTCCCTGCAGCCTCCAGGGACAACAGAGGTACCCACAGCCCCTGGCTTCTGAGAGGTTCTTCCAGGGGAGGGGAGAGTTTGCAACATCTAAGACAATGGGTGACTTTGTTGCTTCTGCCAGGGCTGCTCCAAGAATAGCTGTTTGCTCAGCTCCAAGCAGGGCTGGTGCTGGGTCGCAGGAGGGTGTGAGGCCCTGGAGCTTTCCTGTGGCCCAGGCATTAACCCCCTGAGCCTCAGGAGCCCCCTCCAGTTTCTCACTGGCGGGGAAGGGGTGGGGGTGGGAAGCATCACTTCTAGCACTATTGTCAGAAGTCTGGGTCGTAAAGGGTCATCCCATGCTGTGAGCTTGTAAAGCATTTTTTTCTAAATAAAATTGTATGCAGAAACCCAACGTATAACGTCAGGTGAAATAACAGTGGCTCTAGCTGAAGTGAGGATGCAGTGCTTCAGCGCCTCCTCCCCACCCCTTCGCCCAGGACCTGCGCCCTCTGCTCTCTCCAGACTCCGGCCACCTCTGACCTGGTCCCAGCCTCCCGTTTGGCACTTGAGGAAACACACAGAGCAGAAGTGCCTTGCTCTGAGGCCACCCAGCAGGTTGACGATCAAAGCGGGGACTCACACTAGAGGAATGTTTCCCGGAACGGTGCCCACGATTGTCCAAGCTCTTGTGATTTTTTTACCCAGACCTTATTTCACCTGTAGCACTATTAACACTTGTCTTTGAACCAACTCACATTTTCCTCCTAACTTTGTTTCACATGGAGATCTTACATCATTGCCGTACATGCCAAGCCTTTACAATTGCCGTAAAAAGATAACACATTTAATAAATACATACATCTTTTACATTGTTCATCCGCACACCACTTAAAAGCATCTTACATGTGTACCCACACCTGCCTTTGGGAACTGCTGCCTGGTGCTTCCGAAAAGGCTCAGCTCCACACTCATCTTCTACACGTGTGCCCCCAATCCAGGGTTTTTGCTTGGACTCCTGGTGACGGATGTGGACACAGAGCAGCAGGCCATCACCAACAGGTGTGCAGCCTCAGATCAGCCCAGTGTTCCCCCGACAGGCCGAGGCATTTAGAAGGGGGCAGATGGACGAGAATTTGCGTGGTGGTGGGGCTTCTCTGTGGAGCTCCTTTCCGAGCAGTGAGCATGCGCTGCTGGGTCCCTGCCCACCCATTCTCCCTGCAAGGGCCCAAAGCCAGTGGTCTGCAGCCTGGGTCAGAGAGACCTGTGTGGTGGCCTCTACAGCTTCGCACTCACAGCCTGGGCCACCCCGGGGCTCTAACCACCGGGGAGCACTGCTGAATGTCTGGACCAGCGGTTCTCACACTGCAGTCTCTGGGCCAGCAGCTCCGACGATTCCTGGAAATGTGGGAGGAATGCCCATTCTCAGGCCCCACCCCAGACCTGCCACATCTGAGACTCTGAAGAGGGGCCCAAGCAATCAGTGTCTTAACAAGCCCTCCAGGTAATGCTGCGGCTGCTGCCGTGGCTGAGCTCGGAGAGACATTGGTCTAAACCTCTCACTCCACCCTGGCTCCCCCTCCTCATCTTCAGCTGCCCCCGCCACACCCTAGTCCTGCCGGCCAGACTCTCCGGGGTTGGATTCACACATCTGTAGCCTTAAAATAAACCCTGAAGGTTTGAACAGCACCCCACCGATTTGGATGCCCAGAACTGTTCTGGAACCCAGGAGCACCAGGCCGTCAAAATAGCTGATACGCCCTTGAGGCAGACTCTTGTGCCTGTTTTAGTGCCAAATCCCACGGAATCCCACCTCAATCCCTCTTTGGCCTTTGGGAACCTTCAGCCCATAGCCTGGATTTAGCAAAACCATGAGCCTTGGGCTGCTTTCTCCCCTAGTCTCTTTGTCCTTCCTGTTTGTTGCCACCCCTTAAGCCAGTGTCTTAGGCAGCTTGAGCTGCTATAAAGAAGTATCATGGCCGGGAGGCTTACATGCAGGCATTTGTGTCTCAATTCTGGAGGCCGGAAGTCTGAGGTCAGGGTGCCGGCACGGTCAGGTTCTGGTAAGGACTCTCTTCCCGGCTTGCAGCCGGCCACCTTCTCACGTGGCCTTCCTCTGTGCACACGGAAAGAACTCTCTCTCTCTTCCTGGTCTTATAAGGCAACAAATCCTATCAGATTAGGGCCTCATTCTCCTGACTTCATTTAACCCTAAGTATCTTCTAAATGCCCTCTCTTCAAATATAATCACATTGGGCGTTAGGGCTTCAATGTGTGAATTTGGGGAAATACAAACATTCACTCCACGTCACCAGGATCAAATGTTATTTTCCTGCCCTGAAATCTTGAGGGCTTTTCAAGAATTCCAAGAGTGTTTTCCTTTCAAAAGAAAACCACTCTGGAACCCCAAGGAATGACTCTCAGAGGAGGGATTCCAAGCTGTGACAGTTGTGACAGGAAGGAGGAAGCTCTGTGACAGAGCCAGCCCACCCCTTTAGGACCCAAGTTCTAGCCTCCAGCCCCTGGGATGACTGCCTCCTGCCCTCCAGCTCAGACACCAGATGGGAGGTGGGAGACAGGGTCTAGGCGGAGTGCGGCCTTGAAAGCGAATTCGTCCCTCTGCCTGGCCTGTCATCCACCCCTACGGCACCACATAGCCCTGAAAGCTGGTTGCCCAACAGAAACACCAGGAAGCTTAAGAGTTCAGATTCCCAGGTCCCCCTCTCAAACGGTCTGACTCAGTAGGTACGTGATTGGTCCAGGAATCTGTATTTTTACAAAGCGCCCTCTTCACTTCCAGGTATTTGCAATATAACCCGGTCCTTTGGAGTCCCCCAGACCAGAGAATCTAGGAGGGGCCTTGCCGCTTTCAGGAGTCTCCTCCTGAATCTCCTTGTTCCATCTGTCCCAGGGGATCCCCATAACCTGCTCTCTTCTCTCCCTATAGTGCCGCCCCAGCCGGGGCCCAAACCTTCAGCCTGAAGCACTCAGAGCACGTGCAGGTGGAAGTGGTGTGTGATGACGGGCAAGCCGAGGAGGTAGCCATCAACGGCAAACAGCGCTGGCCTCTGTCGCCCAGCACCACACTGCGGCTCACCATGAGCCAGGCGAGCACCGAGGCCAGCAGCGACAAGGTACCACGGCTGGGGAAGTCCACCCTGCGGGCCACAGAAGCCAGGGGCCATGCTGGAATCGAGGCAGGCTAGACCAGAGCTGTCCCGTGGAAACAGAACGCAAGCTGCATGTATCATTTTCAGTGTTCTAGCAACCACATTAAAAGAGAACAAAAGAGAAGCAGGTGGACTTCATTTTAATAGTATCTTTTACATAACTACAGATATCAAAATATCATCCCTCAGACATGGTGTCATCATAAAAATGACTACTGAGTTAGCTTCCTCTCCTTGGTTACGCCCCGTCCAAACCTGGTATGCATTTACCACTTACAGCACAACTCAGTTCGGACTTGCCACACTGCAGGGGTCAGTAGCCACCTGCGGCTGCCGTGTAAGACAGCTCAGTGTTAGACCGTGGAATGATGGCTGCGTGCAAGGTTAAATCGTGGGCCGCTGAGTGCAGGAATACTGGAGCCGCTGAAAGTCACAGCCCTCAGTGCCCCTGTTTTTATCATGTATAAAATAGGGTGCCGCATGCCCGTGCGGCAAAGCGATGTGCCCAGGTGGTAAAGGCAAGGCCAGACTCTCCTCACTGGGAACCTCTCTATGAACCTCAGGCGCCTGAGGTCACTGATGGGGTTTGTGCAAAGGAAACAACCTCAGCCCTGCTCCCTGGCTGCTTGGTGGGAGGAGCTAGACATACACTACTGTGAGTATGGGCCTCCCCGCCACTGCCACCGCTGGCAGCAGAGTACCCCAAGGGCACAAGCAGGCAGTCGGCATCCTGGATGCACTCTGTGAGGATGGGAGTCCCTTGTCTAATCTGATCATCTGGGGGAAGTAGCCCACCAGCCCAGGAGGGCTTCCTGGAGGAGAAGGTTCAGATATCAGGAGAAAGCTGGCCTGACAGGATGTGAGGTGAGAGACAGGGAGGGTCATTACCACAGATCTTCCTGCCTGTGATAAGTGACCTCTGCTCTTCTTTCCCTCCCTACCAAGGTCACCGTCAACTACTATGAGCAGGAGGGGAACACCCCCATCAACCAGGCTGGGCTCCTCCTGACAGCCATTGGTGAGTTGACAAGGCTATGGCCTGGGTGCCTTGGCCTGGGTGCCTTCATCCCCCAGGGCCTATCCTCGCCACCCTTCTCCATAGCACGTGGCTGTTTTCAATGCTGCAGGCCTGGCACTCAGAGCTTCCTCTGAGTAATGCAGGACCACGGAGTGATGCCACAGGCACCCAGGCCCCTCTCTACTAGGGTAGGGGATGTCCTACAGGGCAAGGTGTACCCTGGTGTGAGCAACTCACCCCAATGTCAGGGTCCCAATCACAGGCTCTGTGGGTCACAGAAAGAAGGAGCAAAGTCTGCCCCTCCCCCACCCGTCCCTGCAGCCAGGAGAAAAGCTGGCCTCTCAGAGTGAGGGGAAAAACCTATGCTGTCCTCCAAAGTCCTAGCTATGCCTTTTCCCTCCCTGGGCCCAGAGATGCAGCCTGGGTCCTTAACTCACCTCGTGCAGGCCCTTCATTTAACTCCTGAGGGCATTGAGGCCCAGAGAGGTTAGGGAACTCGTTCATAGTCACACAGCAGAACTCAGGATGATTTCCCCCAACCTCAGGCTCTTTCCATCACACAGCAATTCCCTGCCCTTGTGGAGCCAGCCTGGCTCAGCAAGGCCCAGAGATGTGGTTTCCTGAACCTTGGTCATTCAGCTCTCCTGTAGTTACGGTGTTCATTGTATCTACAATTTCTTTAAATGTTTAATCATAGAACATGGCTACATTTCAGAAGATGATTTGTCCATCCAGCCTTGGTTTAACATTGACAGTTGCTATGTGCTCGGGGGAGGGAACTACCCGTCCTTGAGTGTTGACTACATGCTGAATGCTTTGAAAATGATACTGATGTCTCCCCTTTATTGAACACCTACTCAGTGATCAGATCTGAGGGTGTCTTCCTGTCAGATCTCAGTCCTTTCTTACCACTGTTCCAAAGACAGACATTACTACTGTCCCCATTTTATAGATGAGAAAACCAAGGCTCAGACAAAGTGAAACAGCCCTGGCTGGTGTGGCCCAGTTACTTGGGGGTCGTGTCGTCCCTGTATCCCAAAAGGTCACAGGTTCGATTCCCAGTCAGGACACATTCATAGGTTGCGGGTTTGATCCCTGTTCAAGAGGCAGCCAATCGATCTCTCTCTCTCTCTCTCTCTCTCTCTCTCTCCCCCTCTCTTCCTCTCTCTCTAAAACCAACAATCGTGCCCTTGGGTGAGGATAAAAAAAAGTAAAACAAAACTTGCCGGAGGCCACACACCTGGAAAGTGGTTTGTGAGACGCCAAGTCATTCCAGTCATCTCCTATTCTCCAGGGGTCTTGGAAATCCCCGCCCCCCCAAAACACAGCTAGCTCCCAAGCCAGCCCCTCCTTCTCCAGCCCTGTTCGTGCAGCTGCCAAAATGGGCTCAAGAGCAATGATCTTCTGCTTCTCGGCTCGTTCCCAGAGGGCTTGGCTGCTGGGCCCCCTGCCCCTCCTTCTCCACGAGGAGTTGCCCAGCCCAGGGCGGGGTCCCCAGGACAACCTCAGGGGGCCTTCAGAGGAGGAAACCACAGCCTCCCCAGCCGCAGCTGAGGGCTGGCACGGGGTGGACCTCACGTGCACATACAGCCCTCAGGTCATCTCAGGTGACGTCCCTGAGGAAACCTAATCCCACAGAAACAGGACACCTGAGGACTTGAGCAGGAAGGGAAGCAGCCAGGGGTCCACGCAGGGAGGGTGATCCCCGAGGGCTAGCTGCACTGTGAACGGGAATTCCACGGAAGCAAGGCAGACTTGGGGTAGATGGCAAATACTGCACGGTAAGGCGGCAAGACCAGAACCCCCCCCACACCCGCCCACGAGAAGACAGCAAATGTGCCATGGTGGACGACCCGGCTCCTCCCTCCGAGGCTCTGCCGCTGCACTTTCGCTGGACAATTACTTAGTGAACTGCCACATGTCCCAGGTATTTAGGTTCCGTGGACCAGTAAAATGTCCACCCCTGCCCCCACCAAAAAATAACAATAGGACTAGCATCTTTGATGCTTGGCCCCAAAACAGACATTGATAGTTTGTCATCAATTGTCACCATCTTTCAACATTCTCACACCTACAAAGTAGGCGGGGCATAACCTCGGAATAAAAGATGGTCGTTTACATTGTGCAGGTAGAGCTTTACGGAAAACTCGCCTCACTGAACTTTTGTTTCCTGTCCCGCCGGGGGACCCAGGTGGAAATTTGATTTCCCCTGGGACCCACTGGCCTATCTGACTTTTCCAGGCCTTGCCTTTTCTCAAGCACCTACCCCAGGAGTGCTTGAGGCCTACATCCTGAATAATCCCTCATGGCAGCACCTCGGAGGCAGGAACTCCTGAACGTCCCACATCGGTGGGGCTGCCCCTGAGGACATCTCTATGAGTCTGTCTCACCCTAGCTCTGTCCTGAGCCCACACAGAGCAGAAAGAACCCTGGCTTCAGAGCAGACAGAACTAAGTCTAAGTGCTGGCTCTGCCCCCTGCTACTGCCACACTGTGACCATCACCCCCACCCCGGGCCTCAGTTTCCTCATCTGCAAAATGGGCTTGCCATGCGCTCTTACACAGTATTTGCAAGGACTCGATGGGACGCAGTGTACAAAGAGCCCAGCGTGGAGTAGGTGCTCAGGCGAAGCTCTCTCTTCTCCCCTTGCCGCGGGGCTACTGCCTCTCTCAGCCTGGGTGGGATTGAAGAACTCTACTGCCCTCAGGCTTCTTCTTGGTATTTGGGAACAAACCCATAGTGCCCTTGGCCAAATCAGGTTCTAGGTCTGGGTCTCAGTCCTTCCAAGGACTTGCTGTGTGACCTTGACAAGTACCCCAGCCACTGTAGACCGCACATTTTCCCAGCTATAAAACGAGGGGTTTGAGCTCATTGATCCCTGAGAGCCTTCAAGAGTCCATTTAGGGCTGACTTGCAAAATTCTCCTATTAAGGGAGAACATGGGAAGCGGAGGGGAAGGAGGCCCAGAGTCTCAGCCTCTTTGCTGCAGTCCTGGCAATGGAAGCAGTGCACCCACATAAGCCTTGAAAAGTTTTAGCATCAACCTGGGGGCCTCACCCCTTGTCCCCCCTCCTCAGCACCTAGGGTGGCTGTCGGGGACAGAGACCTTCCCCACCACAACCCAGGCTACCCGGTGAGTCAAGAAGGCCAGGCACACTGTCACCGTCCACGGGGGCTGGCAGCCCACCACAATGCTTGCGTCTCTGTGTCAGAAGCTGAGGCCTCAGTGTCTGGGTTCTCACTGAGGGCAGGCTGCCTTGAACCCAATTTGACATTTCCCGTTAATCTGCCCCACACTGCAGACGCCACCCGACACCTTAGGGCTATTCCCAGGAGCTGAGGTAGGACTCAGAGCCTCTGGGAAATGTAGAGCCCGGCGGCCCTGAAACAGGTGTGCCTTCCCTTCTCTCCAAGAAGGCATAGATATCCCAGCAGGGCGGGGCTCTGGCCAGGCCACACCAATGCTCCTCTCTGACCCAACAAGGAGCATCCTGTTAGAATCTAGTTAGATTGGGCATTGAGAGAAGCTTTGAAGCAGAGCAGTCCTCGAGGGATGGCTCAGAGCTTGGGGAAGGGGGGACCTGAGGGAGGGAGGAGGGGAGAGGAGGTCATTTCAGCTGACTTTAGAGACGGCTCATGAGTCATAAGACAGAAAATGTGCAGCCCTGGGGGAGGTTGGGAGGTGGGTGATAGAGGCGCCCAATTACGTAATGCCCGAGTTGCATAACAGGAAGTCAGTGAAACTTACCCACGTTTTATAAATCAAGAAAGAGCAATAGGCATATTATTTAGTGTCATGGAGGTCGCTTTCAGGCAGGTAAGGGGACAGGCCTGATGGGGAACAGTTTCTTTAGAAACTGTTTGGTACTAAGGGATTTCTTGTGCATGATGTGCAAGCATTCATAAAATGTTTAAATTTAAGAAATCATAATGAAGGAAAGCACAATAAAGTGCTTATAATCAATGTCGGGGACACACCACAGGAGCCACAAAGTGGTGCCACCTTGCAGCCCGGCAACAAAGGCCACAGGGCTGCTGGGGGTGGGGGCGAGGGGGTTTGTGGCCAACTCCTCTGGGGATGATGTTTAGGGAAGCAAGTCTTAGGCCTCTGAAGGTGGGCTTGGCTTTTGGAAGCAGCCCAGGGCAGAGGTCAGCCTGAGTCAGTGGAGGGAACCGCCAGGCAGGGGTCTGGAGTCAGGGCCCCATGGGATGCCTGGTTCTGCACTTTCTGGGGACTTCCTGCTCATTTCCCTGCTGGGTACCTCGGTTTCCTCCTCTGCATGGAGGGGGTGGCCGGGTGGGGGGGCATAACACCTTCCTCCTGGTGGACAGAAGGAGGGTGTGCACGGGAAGTGCCGGCCACTGGCAACGTCAGCTGCACACACAGGAGACAGAATTAAAAAGCAGAGGCAGAGAGTGATGGGGGGAAAATTCAAACTGTAATTGAACAACAATAAAGTAATTAAAAAAAAAAAAAGCGGAGGCAGCTGCTCCTGGGTCCGCGGCTGGCTCCCAGGGAGGAGCTTCAGTGGGGGGGTGTCCAAAGGAAGGTTCGTGAAGGTCTGGGAGCCAAAACCAACACAGTTCTGCCATCTGGGCCTCCAGCCTCTTTAACGGCAGCTGACGGCTCTGCCTCTCCGCTTTTTCCCAAAGCCTTAGCAGGCTCCAGCCTCCCAGATGACCAGCCCCATTTTCTGACAGGGGACGTCAAAAATGGGAACAATACTATATCTCACAGGACTGGGGATTCCTTGAGAGCAGGCACTGTACCCCCATGTCCCACCACTAGGTCTCTGTCCCCAGTACGGTGCCTGCAACGCAGAAGATGCTCACCAGTGACTTGCTGAGCAGGCAGGACCAATGGGAGGAGTGTATATAATTACACCTTCCAGTATCTAACAGACAGTGGGGTTGGTGATACTGGAGTGCCACCTGTCCTAAGAACCAGGTATCCTTAAAGTCTCCCCTCTCCTGCCTCCTTCTGGAGCCAGAAAAGCCACGTTCAAGGGTAGGAGGGAATCAGACTGTGAACAAAGGGAGGGCTTGAACATAATCCCCAGACTGAGGGTGAGTGGCCTGAGGAGGGGTGACATCAGTGCCCTTCCTGAGCCAAGATCCTCTTCCCCATGCAACCCAGGGAGAGGGCATGCCTGCCAAAGGGACTTACCAGGAATTCATTCATTCCCACCCAACTCCCATGTCAGTCCAAGTCATGCCCAGCATGCGGCTGAGCCCACCAGGCAGTTCCCAGGCCTGGAGCTGGCTCTTCTCAGTCGGTGTGATGCTCCTGTCACCTCCCCAACAACTCCCCTGCCCTGCCCTTTTAGTCTCTAATGCAAGGGGTCTTGGCACCTCCCAGGGACATTTACCAATATCTGAAGACATCTTGGTTGTCACAGCTGGGGGATGTTAGTGGCATCCAGGGGGTATTGCTAAACGTCCTACAATGCACAGGGCTACTCCCTCCACATAGAAATATCCTATGCAAGCTGTCCAGAGTGCCTACTGTTGCAACTGGTGCAACTCCTCAAATGGGAAAGCGCCCCTTTTACAGGTAAAGAAACGGGCTCAGAGATGCTGTCTAAACTGCCCAAAGTCACACAGCTTATAAGGAGAGAACCAGGGTTCGAACCCAGCACTGTCTGATGCTGAGTCTTAGGTTCATTTCACCGCACAGTTTCCATGAAGCCTTTTCCCACGGCAGGCCTAGTTCAGCAAGGACACCAAAGGTCCCTTCCCCAGGAGAAAGGATAAACAAGGGCCCCACCCTGGGCCCTCTCTCTGACAGCCTGGCCTTCTAGGCACCCTCAGATCAAGAGGGGTTGGAGACCCAGTTTCCCACCCAAAGTAAAGCCTCATTGGCGGTGGGACATAGGCCACCGAGAATTCTGGAAGAGACACACGTGCTCAGGCGCACAGGTATGCGCATGCCCTGGATGGGCTGGGAAAGGCAGTTCGGGAGCCCTCTGACAGTTTTCAAAATAAAACCTTTGAATCAGAACAACCGCAGTGTGTGTCCCAGGTGAACTAAGGCCCCCTGCGTGACCCTGGGCAGTGATTTGGCCTCTCTGACCCAAGGCTCCCAGATCTGCACAGTGAGACTCATCCCACTCGCCACCCAGAGCTGCCTGAGGAACCAGGAAGTGGTGTGAGATCCAGACCTAACCGATGGCCCCTCTCGAAGCCACAGCGGCAAAGTCAGCAGCATCCCCTTGTTCTCCACCAGGCAGCACAGTGTTGAGGCAGCGGGTTGGATAAGATGACCTCAGCCAGGCCCTCTCCTTCCAGGGACCCAGCAAGTGGCGAGCCACACCCTAATCCCACAGGTCTTCCCCCTGTCTCTACCCCACCCTGTCTGGCAGGCTCAGCAACTCACCTGTGTGTGTCTGTCCCCAGAGATCTCCCTGGATGTGGATGCAGACCGGGATGGCGTCGTAGAGAAGAACAACCCAAAAAAGGTACCTAGCCACCAGGACAGAGAAACAGGCAGGGGTGGAGGAGCATCCAGAGCAGAGCCCCAGGCTGGATCCTGGAAGCAGCCATGGTCCTCCCAGCAAGCAAAGTGACTCTCCATCTCAGAGGGCGAGACAGGGACCTGAGGCAGGCTCCCAGGCCCACAGGGCACCATGACAGACCCGCAGAGGAGGCAGGCTCCCTATGGGAACAACTGAGAAACAGGTTCCCAAGTCTCGGCCCCACCCCACAGGATGGGAGACCTCCAGTTCATAGAGCTGTTGGAAAAAATTAATGTCCTGCCACAGAGGAAGTACTGCCAAGATATTTGCTGTTATTATTTTGCCTTTAGAAAAAACAAACGTTTAAATCTGAGTGGAAGAGGCCACGGGGGGCAGAGGCTGCATTCATCAGCCTCCGTTCAAGGAGCATGATCTTGCACAGCCCCTCTCCTGTGACTTATTTATTCATTCACTCATCATTCGTTCATCAGTTCACGCACAGCCCCTCTCCTGTGACTTATTTATTCATTCACTCATCGTTCGTTCATCAGTTCATTCATTCCTTCACTCACTCCTTTTCTATCCTGCATTCGCCATTCCTATTCTGCGCCCTCACAAAGGACCATTGTAATGGGTTCAATGTGTCTCTTTCGGTTCTTCTTTTTTTTTTTTTTAAGATTTTATTTATTTATTTTTAGAGAGAGGGGAAGGGAGGGAGAAAGAGAGGGAGAGAAACATTATTGTGTGGTTGCCTGTCACATGGCCCCCACTGGGGACCTGGCTGCAACCCAGGCATGTGCCCTGACTGGGAATCGAACCAACGACCCTTTGGTTCGCAGCCCGCCCTCAATCCACTGAGCTACACCAGCCAGGGTCAGTTCTGATTCATGCAAAACCTATGGTCTGGTTGGTGTGCAGGCATTTTTCATGTGTTCTCCATCTCATTCTGTTCCGTACTTTTTGCCTCAAACCCAGTGTTTAAGCTTCACTGGCTTTGCTCTGTTACATCCTCTAATTATTTCCCGTAACAAGCTAAAGCCTGGTTTAAATTACACGTAGATGGATACTTTTAAAAGTTAAATAAATACCCCTGTGAGGAGCCTGGATACTTACTAGCCGCTGGCCCCAGACTCCCTGCCTGTTGCTAAGGGGGTCTCCGGGAGCCCTTTGAGGAGTCCTTTCTCCCAGGCTCCTCAGTGGGGCTCTGCCCTGGCCCTGCCTTCCTGAGGCAGCTGAGTCAGCCTCACACATACATTCTCTGTGTCTGTGGCCCAAAGATGTGACAATAGATTCCACGCAGGCCTCTGAGACATCAGCCCCGCCTGAGGACCTCTGCAGCCTCGGCGAAGTCACATAGTCCCTAAGGGCCTGAACTCACCCAGGCTTTCTCCATGTGAGCCAGTGACATTTTACACTGTATTTATCATTTCGTAAATATTTGTTGAGCATCTTTTATATTCCAGGACTGGGTCAGGCCCTGGGGACATAGCTCCTGCCCTCAGGGGGCCCATGTTAAATAAAGAATGTCACAGGCGGCCTTTTCATCACAGTTGTCCTAAATCCGCTCCAGAAAGAACATGTTCAATGTCATGAGTGTGAACCCAGGGAGGCCGCTCTGCTCGGGAGGATCAGAAAGTCTTTTGGGGGAAATGGGACCGTTTTGCTGTGGCCAGAAGGAAGAGTGGTGTTGGCCAGATGAAGGGGGACAGGACAGCATGCCAGACGGAGGGGCCAGTACAGACGAAGGCCTGAGGACTTGGCATCATTGGGGAGCAGAAAGGCAGCCAGTGTGGGGGGAGCAGAGTGAGCGAGAAGGAAGGGGAAGGGAGCAGATGGAGAGGGAGGCGGGTCTCCCCAGGGCTTGCAGGCCACGGTGGCTTCACCCTAACTCAGCAGGGGGCCCCTGAGCTGGACAAAAGCAGGAAAGCAACCTGGCCTGGTCGGATTCATTCTGAACCACTCTGGCCGCAGTGCAGCAAATGGGTCACCTTGCAGGTCCCATTTGGAGCACTCAGAGGGTATCTGGGAAGCAGCTGTGTGTCTGTCCATCCAGGTGTCTTCCCCTGAGCCCCTTTGGGGACTGCGGAGCCTGCCGGAGAATGTCTGTCTGCTCATTTCTCCAGCCTCCCTCCGTCTCTCGTCTCCACCCTTCTCCGATCAGAGGCACACCAGACACGAGGCTCACAAGTGCTTCATCAGCCTTCCAGTCTCTGTGTCTCCCTCTGCGACCACCCGTCCCCCTCCTGAACTTGCCTTTGTTGCTTACACGGACCATCTCTGGTCCTCAGACGTGGGGGTCACGTTTGCCAGGGCAGAGCTGCCCCAGTGGGCAGTGGCTATTCTTTATTCTCCTCCTGGGGCCATCTCTCCAATGCCCGGTGAAGTCTGGAGCTGGGAATATCTGCCAGAACGTAGAGAAGAGGGGACTGACCTCTGTCCCTGCCAACACAGGCATCCTGGACCTGGGGCCCTGAGGGCCAGGGGGCCATCCTGCTGGTGAACTGTGACCGAGAAACGCCCTGGCTGCCCAAGGAAGACTGCAGGGACGAGAAGGTCTACAGCAAAGAAGGTACCAGCAGGACCTACCTTTGGGGCTGGGCCGGGAGGAGCAATGGAGACACTCATACTGAGTCCTGGGCTGGGCTGAGCATGCAGCAGGAGTGACCTTAGATCTCCCGGAGGTGGTGGACTGGAATATCCACTCTTGCTAAAAAAGAGAAAACAAAACTACTAATGCAGTTCAATTGGAACCATGTTTTTAAAGAAGACACGTATAATCAGGGGTGTCCAACCTTTTGGCGTCTCTGGGCCACACTGGAAGAAGAAGAGTTGTCTTGGGCCACACATTAAATACATTGTGGCACATAATCATCAAAAAAATCTCATAATGTTTTGAGTAAACTTACGATTTTGTGTCGGGCCGTGTTCATAGCCATCCTGGGCCGCATGTGGCCCATGGGCCACGGGTTGGACACCCCTGAATAGAAAAAGGACTGGAAGGAAATTCCCAGAAGGTCACTGGTGTCTGCAGTACTAAAGATGGCAGCCGATTTTTATGCTTTCCTGTCGCTCCCATAGCACACGTGTGTGGGCTTTCTTTCCCTGATTGTAAAAGCAGCATCGGTCCTTTGTCAGCCAGCATTCCAGTCACAGTCTCTTCTAACCTCCCCATGCATCCACCCCTCAGACCTCAAGGACATGTCCCAGATGATCCTACGGACCAAAGGCCCGGACCGCCTCCCCGCGGGATACGAGATCGTCCTCTACATTTCCATGTCAGACTCGGACAAAGTGGGAGTGTTCTACGTGGACAGTGAGTGACCGCAGCCCAGCCCCCCGGCCGTTCCATCCACTTACTTACTGCTCACTGAGCTGCCCCTGCTGGGGCCCAGCTCCTCCCTCTGAGGCTCCCCAGGCCCCTCCCCTCAGCATTTGTGGCCCCTCAGGTGCAGGTGCTGGAGAGACCCAGGACTGGCCTCTTAGTATGCAATTAGGCCTCTGAGTAGTAGTAAAACTCACCAAGTTACATCACTAGTAATAGTAACAGTGTTCCTGGGATGTCAGGAAGCCCACAGGGCAGATCTCTCCTTTCTCAAAGGAGGCAATAGTGGTGCAGCTTTTTGTAGAACCCAGAGGCCCTTCTTCCCCACGAACCAAGGGAGGGAGGGCTTTGAGGCCCATCTTTTTAGAAGTCATGTCTCCTTCATGATACCTGAAGCAGGTGTTCCTCACAGGGGTTTTGCCCATCTCAGACTTCCAGGAGCTAAGAACTGCCTCTGACTTTTAAAGAGCCCCTAAGGAGGCTGTGGGCACCCTGGGGGAGCTGACCCCCTTGTTCCTCTTCACGGGGACAGGACATCCTGGGTCCCCTCTGTGTAGGGAACATGCTTCCACCACGGAGCTGCTCACTCTGGCTCATTCTTTCTCTCAGTGTGTGTTGAGCCCCTCAGCACCAGGGGCTGTTCTCAGCACTGGGGTCCCCGCAGTGAGTGCTGCAGTCACACCCTGCCCTGGGGGGGGGGTGATGGCCTAGTGAGGGAGACCCAGTATGTAGCGTGATTGGAGAAAATGACACAGACCACGCAACAGAGGGTAGCAGGGGCAGAGGTAAGGTGTCGCTAGCCTGAGCAGGTGACACTTGAGCTGAGACCCACACCAACAGTGAGAAGCAGCCACATATTTATGAGCCGACGGAAGGGTGTCCCGAGCACAGGGAACAGCACAGAGGGAACTAGCTTGGAGGAGCAGAAAGAAGACCAGAACGAGGGGACACGTGGAATCGAGGTCAGTGAACAAGGCAGCGGCCAGGGCGTGCAGAGAAGGCTTAGCTTTGATTCCTAGGGCAGTGGGAAGCCAGTAGAGGGTTTTACGCAGGAGACTGTCAAGATCTGATTGATGTGTTAAAATTCTCTCTAAGCAAAATCGTTAGCTTTGCAGTCTGACCTGGGTGCAGTGTGGGGCTTCCCCTGTGTGCCCCGCTGTCTGGGGACCCAGGATCTCTGGCCCAGCTCTGGAGGCCCACCCCAGCCAGGACAGTCAGTCATGGGGACCCTGGTCCCTTACCTCAGGGAGTGATTTTGTCAGGGCAGCAATGGACAGCTGCCACCTGAAGCCACTCCTCTTTCAGATCCACCCTAGGGCCCGGCAGTGACCTCATCCAGGTTGGAATGTCCCCAGAGTCAGGCTGGCTCCATGTCCCAGGGAGCTGGGGATGTTGATATTTACCCCGACCAGGCCAGGGTTGCCTGGGAGCATCCAGGCAGGACCTTCACCTGGGCTTACTGACCATGACATTGAATTGAGACGAGTGACCCGTTGCTAATAGTGATGACTGTATGTTACCCAAAGGGTTGTGTTTATTGATGAGAGTGTATTGAGGTCTGGCCCCGTAATCACTCCCTCCTCCCTCACTTGCCATCCGAGATGGGTCCTGAGTAGACGAGAAAAAGAGGGGTCACCAGTGGATGCCAGTCCCCAGTCTGTCTTATCTGGGCCACTGTCCCACAGGGGGTGGCCTTCCTGATGCAGTGATGGCCCCAGAATACTCGGTTTCCCACAACGTGTCAAACCCTGGGTGAATGCTCGCTGTCACAGTAAAGAGCAGGAGGAAGACAGCCCATCGGTGACAGTGCCCTTTTCTTCCTTTTCTTCTGTGCAGACACTTTGGGGTTTTTGTCAGAATCTAGGCACACCTGAGAATGTGTTGTGCTGCAGGCATGTCACATGTCACCTGTGTCACCCAAGGGCAGAGGGCTGGGCTGAAGGCCGAGAGACCCCGAGAGGCAGCCCCGAAGCCCAGGAGATTCAAACCCCAGATCTAAGCAAGTCTCACCAGGCCACGCCTTGTGTTCCTCATATGGGATGTGACCTGGGGGCAACCAGAGGCCTGACTGTCCAGCTGGTGGTGGGAATTAACGAGGAATGTGGGTCGGGCACTCAGTGCCGCAGCCGGTCTGTGCCACGCTCTCCCTGGATGGCACCTGTTGCTTTTGTTGTGATTGTTATTATGGCTATTGGTTATAATCATTAGAAGTCTTCAGTGCTGTTAGGAAGACACAGGTGTCTATGCTCCAGCCTCAGTTTCTGCCCCAGGATCCGGAATTGAGATCTGACCGCTTCCTACAAGGATGCAGGGACCAGCTTGTCCATCTGTCCAGGGCCTTCCTGGGTTTAGCCCTGGACACCCCTCATCCCAGGAATCTGCTCAGTCCCAGGCAAACCAGGACAGTTGATCACATTGCCTGAAGGTGGAATGTCTCCGAAGTGACTGGAAGGGTTGTGCCAAAGCATACCATGAGCCCAGCAGGACCAATGCCTGGGGCTAAGGAGAGGGCAGGGTGGCCAGCGGGCCCAGTGAGAGGCATGTGGGTCGCTTAATAAAGGGGCATTGTTGGTTCCTGCAGGGAGAGCCAGCCATGCACAGGCAGGCCTACACTCAGCTGGGGACAGGGGACAGGGCAAGGAGACTCCTCGGGACAGTGGCTGGATTGTTCCCCCCAAGGAATCCATCTGCCTGGAGCTGGCTTGAGCCCAGAAAGAGAGACACATAAATCGCAGGCCATGAGAGGGAGAAAACTACATGCAGATGGGCAAGATCACGTCCATCCACCTGAGCCAGCTCCCCTGGCCAGAGCCCTGCCCTCCCCAGGCCCAGGTGGTGCCCCTCCCCCACCATCTTTGGAGCTTTCTGCAAAGACAAGTCAGCTGTCAGATGACATCTCTCCCCTGAGCGTCAGTTCAAGTGCAGCCTGGCTGTGTGGGTGTGGAAGAGCCGGAGTGCCTGGGGGGACATTTTTAAACTATGCAGACCCATCCAGATCTGCTCCGTGACTGAGACACTGGGTACATGCTGTCATTTCTCAATGAGAAGGATTTCAGCTTCTGATTGAGTTCCTTGGAACATTCAGTGCCTGAGTCTATAGGCCTCATTTCTTGGACCCCTCCAAGGGCAGGTGACATGAGGTATCGCTCCTTTGCCTTCTTTCTGTTCATGAGCCATGTGATAAAAAGCTCATGAGTTTTGCAGTAAGGGGTGTTCTGACTCCTTCACGGGTAATAGCACACGTCCCAGCTGTGTTACCGATGGTCACCCGTGGTTACCAAGTTTACCGAAGGTACTGGTGCTGTGTCATTTTATCTTGCAATGACCATGTGGCAGGGGTACTCTTATCCCCCGTTTAACAGATGAGTAAACTGAGGAGAGGGGAGGATAAGTGAATTCCCTGAGCTTTTCCAGCTCGTAAAGCCAGAGTGGTATTTGAGCCCACCCTCTCTGACTCTGGAAGCCATGACCACTCAGGTGACCGCTCTCAGTGAGCTGCACAGGGTGAGGCAAGAGCAGGTTTACAGTTGTGCGTATCCGAAACACGGAGTTTATTCTCGTATTATTACCTATTAATTATTGTATTATTATCCACACGAGTGACTGAAAACTTGCCCTCACCCCATCCTGTATGACCAGGGTCTAGCTGAGCACGTGGTCCTATGTGAGGACCCTAAACCTGGGCTTCAGTGTTCCTCCATTCCTTTTGCAAGTTTTAACCAGCCCGCCTGTTGGCACCAAGATGATTCTGGTCACCTGCTCTAACCCTCGGACGACCGGTCATTAACTGTTACCATTGTTGTTGACAGCAGCACTAAGCTGAGCCTGCTTCTGCCCTTCCAGCTCTGCAGGGCATAAAGAAACTCCTTCTGGAACTGCATAGGGTCCTGCCTCCATGCCTTGGCCAGAGCAAGTATCTTCTCTCCTCACGGCACCCCACCTGTGCCCCCCGAAGGACATCTCGAAGGCTGCCCTCCTCTGCTCAAATGCTTCCCACCCTGCCTTCTTCCCCTGCCCTCCTGGCCCCAGGAGCCCCATGGGATCTCTCACCCCGCAGCTCTGTTGTGACGCTTCCCATCTCTGCTCTACTTACCGTCGCTGAGCACCGCTCTTAAACAGAGGCGCCGCGTCCCTGTCTCCCCCACAGTCCTTGCCCGTGCTGCTCACAGAGTCATAATTCAATACATGTGCTCTGAGTTGGCCTAAAAATTCTCCCCTGGGGACCGTGAGGGAGCCATTGGCTCACCAGCTCAGTGGACATTCATTACACATGGCCGTGCACCAGACCAGCTGGGCCCGTTTCTGCCCCCACAAAAGGGACAGCCTCTCGGCCCCCACAAGTAAACACTGAGGTCGTGCCCGTTTAGACAGGCTGGGAGGCAGAGGGTGGGGGCTGTGGGACCTCCGAACAGAGTCCCTGGCATGGTCTCTGAGGGGTCTGGGCCCGACTCTCCGGAGTGACACAGGTCAAGGCTGGAAAGAGGAAGGACAAGGGATGGCACTGCGAGCACTGGGGGACTTCTGAGGCACAGGAGCGCTGGACAAACCTGCCTGTCCTCCCAGCCACGGAAATGTGCAGCCAGAGACCCGCGCGTGGGACTCCACGCCAATACGGCTTCTGTTACATGGAGGGGAATTTTGGTGCTGATGGGGACATTGGTGTTTTATTTATCTAACAGGGAGGGGAGCTTGGGGTTTGGAATTGGATGCGATTTTGAGTCCCGGCTCAGCCACTTACTGGCTATGCGACCTCGAACAAGCCATTTCTCCTTTCTGAGACTCGGTTTCTTCCTCTGTAAAGTAGGGGCAATAATATCTTTCCTCAGCATCACCAGCTGCTCCATTATCCTCTGCTGCCATTCCACGTGTGCCGTTCCTAGGAGAGCTGGCTCCTTTTATAGATGAGGAAGGCACACGAGTGACTTCAGCGCCGCGTGGGTAACACCCGGTAACGCTGAGAAAACGGCCAGACCACGGCCCCTCTGGCGGCATTTTCTGCCTGTGCTTTTCTCTCCTCATCTGGAGGACAAGTTACTCTGCCCTCTTGTCCCCCATCGGTGACCCCACCCCACGGACTTCTTCTTGGTGGGTCCAGGGTCTGACCTCAGTCCCTCTCCCTCCAGACCCGTTCTTCGGCCAGCGTTACATCCACATCCTGGGCCGGCAGAAGCTCTACCACGTGGTCAAGTACACGGGCGGCTCTGCGGAGCTGCTGTTCTTCGTGGAAGGCCTGCGTTTCCCCGACGAGGGCTTCCCGGGCCTGGTCTCCATCCACGTCAGCCTGCTGGAGTACATGGCCGAGGTGAGGGATCCAGGCCTCCTCCGTGCGGGGCTGTCCCTGGGCACCACGTAGGGCTCCTTCCAGAGGGCCACACCTAGGACCCCCTACTATGCTCTGCTCCCCTCAAAGCACCAAGGGAGAGTCCAGGCTCGGAGACCTAGATGCCTCCCGCCATTCACATTCAGGTGAGGCTGGATCTATCTTAGATTGATGAGCGTGGGCTCTGGAGTCAGACTGCCCACGTTCAAGGCCACGAGACACTGGGCAAGTGAATTGACTCCCTGTGCTTTGGTTTCCGACAAAAGCTCCTACTTCCTGGGATGGTTGTGAGCATTTGAACTTGTAAGAGCTCATTCACAAAGCGCCCTCAAGTCTGTGGGAAAAGGGAGAGGCAGAAAGGCACAGCTAACAGCACGGGTGGGGAGGGGGCTTTTCCCAGCAGTGCCTGGAGCAGCCCTCCAGCGGGCACCGCAGAGACTCAAAGGCAGGCCTGGGCAGGAAAGGCCAGCACACCCACAGCCCCACCTCCACCCTGCCCCTCAAGGGTAGGGTCCGGTTTTCTTTAACTTTTCAAAACCTCTCCTGCAAAGAAACCTGGGACCATCTCTCATTTTCCCCTCGGGTGCCAGGCAAGTTTCCTGAGTCTTTCCTGAAAACAAAGAACAATCTGGACACAATGAAACTTCCCCAGGTCAACAGTAAGACGCTCACACATGGAAAAGGGCCAGGTGCTCAGAGTGAAAACAGAAACAGGCCCGTGGCTGGCTTGGCCCTCACGTGGGCTGGTTTCGGGAACCTTGAAAGGGCAAGATCAGAAAGTGGTCAGAACTGTGCTCAGCTGCCGGGCACCCTGGGTTTCCATCTGGGCTCTACCACTTGCTAACCGTGTGACCTTGGGCAGCTACATAAGAGTTCCGTGACTCAGAGGTCTTTGACTCAGTTTCCCCATCTGTGAAACAGGGTTATAGTGTCTCTACCCGCTGGGGTAAGGCAGAATGCACTGTTTGTGTAGAAACAGCACAGGGCCTGGCTCACAGTAAGTGCTCAGTGAATGTGCTGTTGTTATCGCTTGCCCCCACTTTGGAAGGCAGGAGTGAAAAACACCTTGACAAGACTTTTCGATGCCCCACCCCTTCTCTCCCACACCCAGGAGATTCCCCTGACGCCCATCTTCACGGACACCGTGATCTTCCGGATTGCTCCATGGATTATGACCCCCAACATCCTGCCTCCTGTGTCCGTGTATGTGTGCTGGTAAGCAGTGGCCACAGTGTGGAGGGGCCGTATGGCCACGTGGCTAACACTGGGGCTTCAGGGACAGGCAGACCTTCGTTCAGACCCTGGCTCTGTCACGCCCCAGGTGTGTGACCTTGAGCGACTCACTTGGTCCCTCTGTGCCTCCATTTCTCTGAAGGGCTACTGTCAGAGTCTCCGGGAGGATTAGAGGAGAGAAGTAGGCCAAACATCCATCCAGGGGCCTGGCCCAGAGTTCACGCGCTCTGAAAATAGTAGTGACCATTTCTTTTCTTGGTCCATGCTGTGGAGTCAGGAACCTCCTATGCAATAGATATTCGTCTCGGCAATGTTTTATTGAGCACCTATTATGTGCTAGACAGCCACAGCAAGATGAGAAGCAGGGGAAAGAAAGAAGTACCTGCAGGTGGATGCTGGCCCCACCCAAAGGACCCTGAGGTCCCGGCCCATCCCCCACCTCTGTGCTAAGAAGAGCTCCTCTTTGGAAATTAGAGAATCAGAGACAAGGTTTTGGGACAGGTCAGGGTGAGAGTTCCCCTCCTCATTTTATTTGTTCATGACCTTGGCAAACACCACACGTGTGGGTACGTTTGCTTGGCCTTTGAGTCCAGCAGACTTTGCAAAGGTGACTGTGAACCCAGATGTGGCCTCACCTGCCTAGCGCAGCCTAGAGGTGTCAGCTGCTATTGCCACCTCAGTGGGCTGGCCCTCGTCCCTCCTCACTCTCTTTCATGGCCTTCCCCTCTTCCCTAAACATCTCAGCATGAAGGACAATTACCTGTTCCTGAAAGAAGTGAAGAACCTGGTGGAGAAAACCAACTGTGACCTGAAGGTCTGCTTCCAGTACATAAACCGAGGGGACCGCTGGATCCAGGTGAGGAAGCCCAGGCTGGGGAGGACCTGGCCCAGGGCTCGGGCCAGAACAGTTGGCTTAATGCCAACACCCCCGCCCAGCGTCTCTGTGTGTGGGAATACTGCTGTCAGCTCATGCGTGCACATGTGCTCAGAAACATAAATGAATAAGGCAGTCACTGAAGCTGAAGTAGCAAAAGACTGTAAAACACCCCAAATGTATGCCCACGGGGTACGGGGTAAGCATACATAGGATAGGGCGGCCTTACTGGGGAGCACTACGCAACAGCTGAAGAGGAGGCAAACTATACATGCAGAACAGGCTTCAAGGTACGGTGTTACTTGCAGGAAAATGTATGCAGGATGTCACCAGTCACGTTTTCTAACATGGGGTTGGTGTGAACCCACATGCGCTTGGGATGTGCAGAGACCGTCTGCGGAAGGGTACGCACGGAAAGAACCGCAGCCGGCACGGGCTGTCAGGAAGAGGATGGGGAGGCTGGCCGGTGTTCACTGGAGGCGCTCTGAGCTCATCTGACAGCTCTCCTTGGTGTCCCCGCAGGATGAAATCGAGTTTGGCTACATCGAGGCCCCCCACAAAGGCTTCCCGGTGGTGCTGGACTCCCCCCGAGATGGAAACCTGAAGGACTTCCCAGTGAAGCAGCTGCTGGTGAGATGCTGAGGGCCACCTTGGTATGGGGGGAGGGGCACAGTCCTGGGGACTCTTACAGGACATAGTGGTCAGGAGACCTTGGGCACCCTTGACAAACTAGTCTGTTGCCCAGGGCCTTCATTTTCCCACTTTCAAAATGGGTCCATTAGAATAGTGACCTCTAAGGTCCTTCCCTGCTCAATTAATGGATGCTTTTTCAAAAAATGGAGAGTTTTCTGTTAAATGAGAAGTGGGACCTGTGGGAGACTACGGCAGGACAGGGGCCATGACTTCTGTCACTGCCCCACAGCCAGCTTGCAGCAAGATAGGCTCCAAAGAAGAAAATTACAGTTAAGCAATTGTCAAAAACTGTGGTTCTGACTTCAAAGCTCATTAAAGCTGCAGTTTTCAGTGCATGTGTTTTTAAGCAATCTGACCCCCCAATTCTAGAGGCTATTTCCACTCCCCTTAGAGGCGACCCCTTGCCAGGTTCACACCTGCTTCTGGAGGACCTTCGCTAACCTGTCCGCCTCATCCCAGGGAGGAGGTGAAGCCCTTGGTGTGAGCACAAAGCTCTGGAATGTCAGACGGACCCAGCCTTGAATCCCGGTTCTGCCCTTAGCAGCAGTGTGACCTTGGGCAAGCCGCCCAACCCTGGAAGCCTCCGCTTGCTTATCTGTGAAGTGGGGATGGGAATGGCGCCCATCTCCCAGGGTCGTTGTGAAGACGAGGCCGTTCTCTAGGGCATGCGTGCTGCACTTGGCACAATGCCCACCACTAGCTGTTGCTACGGTTGTCATTCCACAGCCCTGGGTACTCTCCTCGGTGGTGACTGTCCACTTCTTCCAACAATGCAGAGTCAAACTGGCCCACCATAGGCAGAAGAATCGAGGCCTCCCAGGCCCTGCACTCACTCTCCCCAGGTCACCACCTACCTTCAGTGTCCCAGGCTGGCCTGCCTCCAAAGCCCTGGGCTGCACTGTTCCTGGAGGCCATGCCAAGCCCAGCTTTGTGCCGCGTGCCTGCCTGCCTGCGTGTGAGATGCTGTGAAGCCCTAGCTACCCCAGCCCCCGGCAGATCACACCGTGCCATCTGGGGCTCCCAGGCGAGAACGTGCTAAGCTGGGGCCATCCACCCCACCTGCCACAGCTGTCCCTGGAGACTCTCAGCTGGGCCAGGATAAGCCACAAACCTTCCCACTCCACATTGTTTCTTAACAGGGATTTTTGTCAGACAAGCTTAGTCCCAGCCCCAGTGAAAATTCCCAAGCAAGGCCCCTACTTTTATTTTTAACAACAACAACAAAAAAAAAACCCTAAAAGGAAACTTAAAATTCAGGGGGCCACCAAAGTTATCTCAACTGGGGACCCCTGGGGTAATGCCAACTCCAGTCTGTGCTAAGAAGGACTCTGAGACTGCATCTGGGCTCAGTGACAAATAGGGTTGTTTGGGAAGAGGTCGGAATGTCACACAGGTTACATGTCTGCCCTTCCTGTATGTATCAGTCAGCTTTCACTAGTGAGGGCTGCAGCGACAAACAACCCCCAAATCTCAATGCCTGACAACAACAAAGGACCGTTCCTTGCTTGCACTCGTGTTGGCTACTGGGTGGTTGTCGCTCTGTTTCCTCGTTCCTTCCTCCTTCTAGAGCCCAGGTTTGGGAAATGCCATTCTCCTGGCACAAGGAGAGGAGAGAGAGACTTGGCAGGCATACACAGTGAAACCTGTGGCTTCTGCTCTGAACTGGCATACATCACTTCTGCTCACATGTCATTGGCCAAAGCAAGTCATATGATCGAGTCTGGTACTGAGCAGGGAAGTATGTTCCTTCTACAGGGAGATACCAGAAGTCACACAGCAATAGCTCAGAATGCAAAATCCTCTTCCTGAGAAGGAGGAAGCAAGTTTCTGGGAACAATAATGCAAGCTATGTCCTTGTCTCAGGTCGTCTAACTCAACACCTCTTTGGCAGGTGGGGGCACTGAGGGTCAGAGAACTGAAGAGATAAGCAGGGACATCTGTAGCACAAAACGAAGACAAGTCCTGAAATCACTGATAGGTCTTTATGTTCGGGGAATAGAGGCACACGCAGAAGCTCAGATGCACGCATGCACACACACACACACACACACACTCATATACTCACATGCATGTCCAACTCACACAACATGCTCACAAATTCAGCCTCCTTCTCCCAGGCCCCGCTCTTTGGTGGGAATGAGAACACCACGGATGACCTCCCCCCGCCCCCAGAGGCTAAGTGTCCACAGTGCCAGACCAAAGGTGGTCAGAGTGGTCATCAGGAGGTGGCAACATTGGGGCTAAGGACTCCCGACTACAGAACACTAATGATGTGTGTGTGCCCCCTGTCTAGGGCCCAGATTTCGGCTACGTGACCCGGGAACCCCTCTTTGAGCCTGTCACCAGCCTTGACTCCTTTGGGAACCTGGAAGTCAGTCCCCCAGTGACCGTGAATGGCAAGACATACCCGTTGGGCCGGATCCTCATTGGGAGCAGCTTTCCGCTGTAAGAGAAGCCAGGGTGGGGCGGGGGGCAGCCAGGCGGGAGGTTCCTTGGTCTCTTTAGGAGTGGCCTGGGTTGCTAATAGGTGGATGGAGCGCATGGCTGGGAACATTAACCCCTCCCATGGCTCTCTGATAGGATACAGGCATTCATGGAAAGAAAACCACGTTACTTGTACATCTTAGCATAAATTAGCATCGCATATAAAACTAAACAAAAACCTCTCTTCTCCACACGGGAGGGTATCTAATGAGATTCTAGACCAGGTAGGGAAGGGATGGAGAAGTCCAGAGAAGGAATACTGAAAGAGGGTGGGGATGAGTGGGAGCATACCAGCAAACCCTCGAGGGTACCCGCACACAAAAATCATGGGTAGACAGGGCCCTGGCCCAAAGCGTGAGTCTCTGGCTCCATGGACTGTCCATGATGCCCTCATTCCACCCCCCGAGGACCCACCAATCAATGAGAAGGCAGAGTCTTCCTTGGTCAGGGCAGTAATGGGGAGATTGAAGACCTCAAGGAGTCTAACAGTCAGGAAGGGCTTCCTGGAGGAGGTGTCACTTGATTAAAAATGAATTACGTGGAAGTTAATGTAGCAAAGAGACACAAGGGCTAAGGCAGATTTGGGAGCCATGCCTGTGCCCTAGCCCCCTCCAGCAGACTAAGCAGGGCCCCTGAGCACAGAAGCTGCCCTCCTCAAACCCGCTGACGCCATCAGGGGCTAAGCTGCGCTCCAGGCCCTTTACACAGGCCCTGGCTGCAGTCAGTGCCTCCTTCTTTCCCCTTCCTGCCTGCGCCAGGGTCTCGGCCCTGCAGTTCGGCCTCCTTCCCATGACTCTGCTGATGCCACCCAGGGTTCAGGCTGGGTTCTACAGGCTGCAGGTCTCTGGTGAGACAGACATGTGGGCAGCCTTCTGAAAAGCCACCTCTTGCCCAACCCCACCCCAGGTCTGGCGGCCGGAGGATGACCAAGGTGGTGCGGGACTTCCTGCAGGCCCAGCAGGTGCAGGTACCCATAGAGCTCTACTCGGACTGGCTGACCGTGGGCCACGTGGACGAGTTCATGACCTTCATCCCCATTCCGGGCACAAAGGTGAGCTGGCTCCTGAGGCTGGAGTGAACAGGATAGTGGAGAACCCCTGTCCCCTTTGTCAGCAGAAAGTGGGGTGCAGAGGAAGTGCAGGAAGGAAGGAGGCTGAAGCTGGTTTGTACGTTGTCACTGTAGCAGGTCAATGTTTAACCCGTTATTCCCAAAATATTATTAGCATTTCAACATGTAACCGATGTAAAAGTTATCAATGACAGATTTTGCTTTTTTTTTTTTTTTGTATGTCTTTAAAATCTGGTGTGTATTTTCTTCTTAATAGCACGTCTCAGTTCAGACTAGGCACCGTCCAAATGTCCAATAACCACACAGGGCCCACAGCTACTGTGTTGGCCGTGATGCTGCAGAGAGCGTGGGGTATGGGCCTGGGCCTCTGAAAGAGGTTCTTCCATTTTCTGAAGTGAAAGGAACGGCTGCAGCTTCGTACCCTGGAAACTTTCTGGGCAGGGTCTGGCTCCTTGGCGACGTGAAGAAGCTCTTCCCCACCCCACATCCAGGCCACCTTTGACTCTGAGCTTTGACTCAGTGGCGCTGGAGGTGGAGGAATTCCCAAAGCAGGAAAGGCGAGAAGTAGTCCTCACAAAGGGGAGAACCCTGCCTGGCAGCCTCTGCCCTTCATCGTGGGGAGGCTGAGACCCAGGCAGGCAAGGCTCTGGACCCCCAGAGCAGGGGCTCCCTCGTGCTCCTTAGCCATTTCCTCTCCATTGACACTGTCTCTCTGGACACTTTCTCGCAGCAATTTCGGATGCTCATGGCCAGCACCTCAGCCTGCTACCAGCTCTTCCGAGAGAAGCAGAAGGAAGGCCATGGTGAGGCCATCATGTTTAAAGGTGAGTGCCCACAGGGCCCTGGCAGGCAGCAGGGAGCTGAGCCCCCAGAGAGACCCTCAGGAGGATGGGCCCATGACCTCTTTGTCCCTAAGCACCCAGCTCTACTTCTATAGGCGGCTGGTCCGCTCCAGGGCTGTCACCAAGGTGGGAAGCAGCCCTGGCCTCTGGTGACCCATGCTGTGGCCAGCTGGACCACAGAGCTGCCCGCTGCTCCTTATTATCATCAACAGTGCCACGTGCTTCTTCAGGAGCTGGAGAATTCTTTAAAGGGCTCCAGGCCCAGAGGGGGATTAAATGATTCAAAACTGCTGTACAATCTGCTCTCGAGGAGCTTGTGTTTTAGAAAGGGAGAAAGAGAGAAGAAATGTGCCTTCCCTGGAGGGACAGGAAGAAAAGTGGGCATCCACAGGCCTGGTATACAGCCAGACGCCGTCCCTGTCAGTCCCAGAGTGAGCAATTACCACGCCTGCACCACTGAGAGATCCACGTAGTTGGGACATAGACAGGGATGAGGCTTGCTCTTAAATTAATCATGGAAAGAGGGAAAGCTGATCAGGCCGACACAGCGAGCCAGGTTAGACAGGCCATGCCGGTTTCTTCTGTTTTTCTTAAGTTTCTTTTTGTCACTTTCCGTTGGTTTCTCCAGTCTGCCTACTTCCAAGAGTCTGCGTCCCTAAGGCTGGTTGATACTTACACATATTACTCCCTCCATGTCCAAAGGCAGCGGTGTCCTGCACAGACGAGACCAGTCTGGGACCATGTCCTTTTTTAATTCTTCACCAACGGGAATTGTTTTTTCTTGGACTGGCAGGCATGTCTTGACTTTCTAGAGGCTACTTTCTAGATTAAACATACCTCCAAAGCTACCCATGGGATCTAGGAGCCGTTATCTTGGTTCAAATAGGTCCCAGTGGTGATGTGGAGACAGCTCAGGGACGGGGTGAGAGCCCCCATCTCTCTGCCGCCGACAAGCTACAAAACTGGGGAGTACAATGGACCAGAGACTCCTTCCAGAGCACGATGTGAAAATAGCGTTATGACCTTGGACAAGTCATGGAACTTCTCTGTGTCTCCATTTCCCCATCTTTAATTCCAGCAGCTCCCTCATAGAAATGTGGGGAAGATGGCTGAGCTAATCCACGTAAAACATCTGGAAGAGTGCCTGCCACATAGTAGGTGCTTCGTGAGCGTTAGGTGTTACGCATCAGGGCAGAAGCCACCTGGGCCTTCACAGTGGACCAGGAGGCAGATGCCAGCACAGACCAGGGCAGGGGCCAAGCATGAGGCAGGTCTGGAAAGCCGGAAGGTGACACCTCTGGGCATCCTGCTTCTGCCATACTCACCCTGGAGGGCTGCTCATCCTCAGAAGCAGGCTCCAGGTGGAAGAATCAGGTGGCTAATTGTGCCAACCTACCCTCGGGCCAAAGAGAGAGCAAGGCAGCCGCCACCCCTTCCGTGGCCCAGGCGACATGGCCAACCCTGGGGAAAAGGAGTGTGGGCTGCCTTCCCCAGGCATAAGGCGCCTCGTTTCCCCTGGGAGAGCCCTCCTGAGCCCCACCTGTCCCCAGCCCCATCTCCCTCCTCCTAGCAGTTAGCCCAGAAGCTGGCAAACCTAAGGCTGAACCGTCCCTGCCCTCTGACCCCCACAGGCTTGGGCGGGATGAGCAACAAGCGAATCACCATCAACAAGATTCTGTCCAACGAGAGCCTCGTGCAGGAGAACCAGTACTTCCAGGTGAGGGTGGGGCTTTTATTATTGTTAATCCAAAGCATGGTCACCTGAACTCTCACCTCATGGGGTGGACTAGAGGCTTGAGATACTGCGTAGCCAGCACTTAGCACTGGTGTGAGTCATTTGCTGAGCACTTACTAGTATTGTTGCCAGGATCTTCTCCCTTGCTCTTTGTCACTGCTGTTACTGAGCGCTGCTGAGAGGGGTGCTGGGTCTGATGCTGCTGACGGGAGTTGAGTTGACAGAGGGGGCGGGGATGTCCTCTCACTTGTCCCAGCGCTGCCTGGACTGGAACCGTGACATCCTCAAGAAGGAGCTGGGGCTGACAGAGCAGGACATCATCGATCTGCCCGCTCTGTTCAAGATGGACGAGGATCGCCAGGCAAGAGCCTACTTTCCAAACATGGTGAGGCGCTCGGGACCCCAAACCCCATCCAGGCCCATCACAGGGCAGCCAGGTCCAGAAGGCCCCCTAGGCTGATGCCGTCCAATCAGAAGGCCCAGGTCCCAGTCCCGGCTGAGATGCTGTGTGGCCTTCCCCACCCACCCCAAGCACTTGCCCTCTCTGGACTTTATTCCCTCTGAGGGGAGACGTGCTTGTCTCAGCTGCCTCACTGGGCTCCTGGGAACCTTTTACCTTAAAGAGATAGGAAGGGCTATGTAAGTTAAAAAGGCCTTTATGGACAGGGGATAGACAGGGGGATTCTTGTTATAGAGGAGAGTCTTCTATGGGATAGAAAGAGATTAGAATACACATGTAGATACGTACACACAAGCACATATGTACATGCAAATACACATGTGTGCATACATAGCCATGTGCACAAGCATGTACATACATACAGAAGCAGATTATCTGCTTTTCCACGTCAGCTCTGCCTTGCAGAAGCTGCTTAGCCCCCTCTGTGCCTCCGCTTTCTCATCTGTAAAGTGGGGATAAGTCATAATACCTGCTTCACACAGTTGTTGGGAGTCTCCACGACACTTAGACCGGGACCAGGTGCACAGTAGGTGCTCACTAAACCGGGGCTGGCACCCTGCCCTCCATCACAGGTGAACATGATCGTGCTGGACAAGGACCTGGGCATCCCCAAGCCGTTCGGGCCGCAGGTGCAGGAGGTGTGCTGCCTGGAGACGCACGTGCGCTCCCTGCTGGAGCCCCTGGGCCTCTGCTGCACCTTCATCGATGACATTTCCGCCTACCACAAGTTTCTGGGAGAAGTGCACTGTGGCACCAATGTCCGCAGGAAGCCCTTCCCCTTCAAGTGGTGGCACATGGTGCCCTGACCTTCAGGGCTGCTGCACGCCAGTCTCAGCCTGCCGATACCAGCGTTGTGGCTGGACCAGCCCTGTGGTTCTTAGGATTGCGAGAAGCCCTTCCATGATAACCATCGAGAAACTGCAAAAACCAAAAACAAAAAAGTTCATTACTCACAGGACCTGGAAATTACAAAGCACACAGGGGCCACACAGCAAGGTCGTGGGGAGAGAGAGAATGCCTGGGCCTGGGGTTCTGCTTTTACTGGGGTCGAGGGTGGGAGCCTAGTTTCCCGGGCTTACCCTTTATGGGCAAATCTAAAACATAAGAGGGGAACTTTAGAGCATGGAAAAGGAAAAACAGGCTTCCCAAATGGTCAGTTATCAAACTCAACCAAGGTCTCTACTGCAAAGGAGCCTGCGGGGAAGGGGTCAGGTGTGTGGCTGGCAGTGAGATTCTCTGAGATAGACATCTTGGAAGTGGATGCTTCAGCCAGGTACATTCATTATTAAAAAAAAGAAAACCCAGCTCTCAGGGCTGCACTGTAGGGGACTTGGCACTTCCCTCCCTTCCTGAGCTCTCTCCCAGGGCTTCCCCCTGCCTGACCAGACTCACTCAGAGACATAAAGGAATTGAGGAGGGATTTGGGATATCTGTGCCTTGCCTTCCCTCAAAGACCCTCAGTGTCCACTGAAGTCACCCCCAGTGAGCCTCACCTCTGTCCTTCCTGAAAAGTACCCGGGCATTTGGTCAGTAGTGGTATAGCCCTGACATGAAAAGCAAAACAAAACCTCATACACCCGAATCATTCCCCAAAGAAGCCTTGGTCTCCTGTCCAAAACTGAATGAAGGGGAAGGGAAGGAGGTTCTGGGCTCACCAGTTCTCCTGGTAGCCATGCCCCAAAGGTCAAGGTAGATCACATGGAAAGGGACCCTGAGACCCTAATGTACCTTGACCTGCCATCATCATTTCAAACACACCTCTTTTGGGGTTCCAGGTGGTTGCCCCAGTCATTCACTCCTTACCAGCCTCTGCCAGCAACTCCGCCTTGGCTTTCTCTCTTCAGTGTTGCCTTCCCATTCCCTGAGGGTCCAATAATGTCGCTTAGAGCCTCCCCTAGAAGCAGATTTTATCAGAGCAGCCTTCTCCATTTTTGAGATGCTCCTTATGCCTCATCTTTCTCATGGACACAGGCTCTCCCAGATGCTCAGGGCTTTCTCCCTGGACCAACACCCTTGTGGCCTGAGGGTTCAGTGCGCAAAGAGGCCCTGGGGTCGGCCATACCCATCTTCTCTTGCCTGGTTCTCAATTCTAGGGCCAGTCCCTGACCTCCTTCCTCTCACGGTGCCTCTGCTTCCTATTCCTGATACGAGTCCCTCAAGCAGCTAGACCAGGACTTCTTCCTCACTCAGACCCTCCCCCAGGACATAATTAAAGACCTCCTCCCCAGGCATCAGACCCAGCACAGAGGGACCTGGCCTAGCCTCCAGCCAGAACAGGTGATTCTGGGCTAGCCACTGGCCTTAGGGATGGATTAATCATCCGGTGGAAGTTCCCCAGTGAGTCTGCTGGAGACCCTCTCATTGGGATCTAACCAACTGAAAAGGCTCAACTCCAGCCAACAAAAGTTCCCTCAGGGCCAGCCGATGTCAGGAGAGTAAATGAATCCCAATTCCACGTTGAAGGTCAAAACGAACCGATTTATAACCAGTGAAAAGATGATAAAGTTGTATTCTTGGGAGAGAGGGATTTTCTGCCCAGCTCACTTCGTTCAGTCATTGAACAAACATTTGTTGTATGCCTACTACGTGCCAGGCACAGTGCTGGGTTCTGAGGATTCCGCAGTCAGCAGCAAGTTGGACACGTGGCCCCTGCCTCATGGAGCCCGTCAGTTCCCAACTGCCACACCCATACTTAAATAGCCAGCATTTCCCCTTTCACGAAGTGCTCTTTAGAAGTGCCAGGCTGCTATATTCAGAAAACACACAGGGCACGGCGCCTTCTGCAGTCACTGTCCCAGTGAAATGGGAGGCAGGGGGTCTTCATTAAACAGACCTCCTTCCCATCCAGCTGGGCCAGGACCACCCAACAGATCAGACCCCAGAGCCTTCAGGAGCTGTTGTGCCCCCCCGTGGGGGACAGTGGCCCCTGCCTTAGGGGGGACAAGACCCCCGATCTCCTCTCCAACCCCAGAGCTAGAGACACCAAGTGCCTACATGAGGGTGTTTTTCTGGAGACTTAGAGTTTGTTATGCCTGTGTGTTTGGTTAATGTGGGTTTTCAGGTTTGCTTCATTTCTTTCTAGTCTATCTTAAGGGGAAGTGAGCGCCTCCCCTGTGGAGACAGTGCGTGTTTATAGATTTTTCTAAAGCTGTCCCCATCAATAAGTCAGTGATTCCTGATGACTCTGGAATCATTAGGACTCAGGCACCTGCTCCCATTTGTTCGCCCACCTGTGTGACTACCCACAGTGTGGACACCCCCTCTCCCCCAGCTCCATGGACTCATTGGTCTTCCTCACCCCACCACCACCGCTTCCTATAAGTGTAGGCCTAGAATATACTCTGTGTTGCAAAACTCAGCAAAGTTCCTGTTTCGATCTTTATCTTGAAATAGTCTATGTAAGAGGGCAGGGCTGTCGTGAAGATGGAACGGTTTCAGCCTTCCGGACAAGAGGCCGTGATGCAGATCAAAGATGGGGGGAACGCGCCTGATACAACAGCAATAAAACGAACGGTCGGAGGGGAAGTCATGTGGCTATGCGTGTAATGTTCTCCGCCGCTTCATGGGCACAGCCTAGGGTGATGCAGACCACACTCGGACCCTCTTCTGGCTCTACGACCCCTGCCCTTCTGGGCACAGGGTCAGGGCTCTCAGCAAGGGTACCTCAGGCATTGGGAATCCCCTACACATGCGGGGGATGTGTATCACATGGCCACCACCCAAAGTTGAGACCAATACCCACACTAAGGTCTGACTGTGTTTTTGTAGAATTCCCCAAAGGCAGACCCTGAGATGAGCATTTGAGACCAGTGATTTATTAAGGAAATGTGTCTAGGAGAAACCAGGAAGTGGATGAAGGGAGCAAGATGCAAAAAGAGAAGAAGCCAAACAAGAGTGTGATTTCACTGCAGCCTCAGCCTGCTCACTGGAGAGCTCTGGAGCCTCAGTGCTCTAGGCAGCTCTGAGTTCTAGCCCCTGCAGATGGACTTTGGTGCCCCTGCACCAGTCGGTCACTGGCTATGAAAACGTGGCTCTCTGAATGAGCACGGGGGCACTCGAAACCCACAGGTAATCATCTAAAGAGGGTCCCACCTGTAGTAATTTAGCAGCACAGTCACAGGAACTGGGGATGAGCTCACAAAACCAGAAGAGGATCTGGGCAGTGCACCAAATGTATTCACTGCTCTGGGTAATACCATATTCTCATAATATGGAATCATCACTCGTAGGTGTTTGTGATTTGACCCATGGCATAAAAACCCACACAACATAGCCATAGTATAACAGGATCTTTGTGAACAAACACCTGGGGCTCTAAAATAGAATCACCTGTTTGTTTGCTAGGCCTGGAAGCCACTTCCAAGCCCTTTGGGATGCACCTGGCGGCTTCTTACCCCTTAGTCCCATCTTGGGCTTCCGGATGGATGTTCTGCTGCTGCCACGTGAAGGGGCCACTGCAAAACAAAGCTCACTAGTTCTCTTACTCCCAGACTGAACTCATGGGTCCAGCCCTCTGAGGTCCCTCTTCTCTTTTATACCTAACTAACGTGTCCCAAGCCACAGCAAGGCCAATCTTCAATGGGGTTTCCTGACCCACGTGTTTCTGAGAATCCCCAAGGGATGCTGGTGTGTGAAATCCACATTGGTGGTGTTTTCATATTTGGCCACTCATCTCAGAATAGGTGAAAGCCACCTAGAGACTTCTAGAATAGTAGTTCCCACTAGAAACATAATGCAAAACACATTTTAAATTTTTAAATTTAAAAATTTTACATTTTCTTAGTAGCCGCATTTTGAAAAGTAAAAAGCTAGTGAAGTTAATTTTAATAATATCTTTTATTTAAACTAATATATTCAGATTATTGTCATTTCAACATGGAATAACACTTTTTAAGTATTTTTTTAATCCTCACCTGAGGATATGTTTATTGATTTTAGAGTGAGAGGAAGGGGGTGAGAGAGAGAGAGAAAGAGAGAGAAGCATTGATGTGAGAGAGAAACATCGATTGGTTGATTTCTACACACGCCCCAATCAGGGATCAAGCCTGCAAACTTGGTAGGTACCCTGGTCGGGGATCGAACCTGCAAACTTTCGGTGTATGGAACAATGCTCCAACCAACTGAACCACCCAACCAGGGCAAACTTTTAAATATTAATAAAGTATTTTACATTTTTTTTGGTAGTAAGCCTTGGAAAGCTGTTGTCTATTTTATACATATCACCTCTCTATTCGACTAGCCAGATTTTAAATGCTCAATGGCCACAGGCGGCTACCATACTGGAGGGCGTAGCTCTGGAAGCCTCTCTGCCAGGTTGAGCCCCAGTTGTAGAAATAGGCACATTTCTTAAAGCCCCAGAGTCCAGCTAGTATGGCTGCAACGACCAACAGAAGTTTATCATTGTAACACCAAAAAGAGAAGTGGAAAGTAAACACTGGTCCTCTCTGCCCTGGTGTGCAGAGCTTTGCCCCCCAGATGGTCCTCTTGCCTGAACCATAGCTGCCACCATAACACCAGGCCTGGCTTCCTTCTCAGTGGGGGGTGTGCCTTTGGCCAGGTCAAAATGGGAATTCCACCAGCCCATGGAAAGGGAAACCTAACTCCCTCACCTCTAGCCTCCTTCCCTTCACCACTCCCTGGGACACAACTTGATTCTGTGTTTTAATGTAAGATGTTGTCTTGGGGCCCCAGGTGAGTCCTCATTACCCCAGGCCCTTCATTCCAGATCTGAGCCACACCACGGCATAGCCGAAAGCCTGTGGAAGTGGGGTTCTCCCCACCCCCAACAAAAGAACAACTATGGATGAATTCTGCCTCCCCAGAGGCACTTATCCAGGATCCTCACCCAAGTGACATTAGGTCCAGGAGACTAATGACAATGTTATTTGTAACTAAATATAGTGAGCGACACCAAAGGACAGCTGGACAACCAGGAGGACATGCTCAGGCAGAGAGCTCAGCTCTGCAGCCTCGCCCCCCCTCCAGCCTGGCTGATGGAAGCAGTCACCCCACCCCCACCCCACCCCACCTCCACCCCCACCAGCAGGGTTCCTTTACAGCCCTGACCTCTGAGAAAGCGCAGGGCTGGTCTTCTCTGGTCATGGACCAAACTGCCAGGTTCAGGTCCAGCCTGCTTTGCCTCAGCCCCTCACGCTCTGCAAGCTGAGGCTCACAGTCATGGGCTTACCCCAAAACAACTCTTTAAGAACAGCCCCTGACCAGGTCCAGGCCCTATCCACATGCCACTGGGCTACTGATGTGTTGAAGAGATACGCTGAACCCTTCAGAGGAATGTTTTGTGCTCCTCCTGATGGCAGTTCCTGGGGCATCATCGGCACTCAGCAAACATGTTTTGGATAAAAGGATGAAACGCCTGTTTGGCCAGGCAATAGAAGCAGAAATATCAGCCCAACCACATGTGAGGTAATAATAACCACCATTTTTTAAACTCTGGCTACATGCCAGGCACCTGCCAGGTTGAACTATAGGAAATGCCATTTGGAAAGTCAAAATGGTCTCATAGAGTGGATTTCATAGGGTTCAGCCCAATATTTTACCCTCATCATCTCACCTCATTCTCACAGCAAAGCTGTGAGGTTATTATCCACTCCTCACAGATGTGGAAACTGAGGCTCGGAGAGGACGTGATCTGCTCAAGCTTGCACAGCAGGAAGTACGTACGGGATTCACACCCAGGTGGTCTGACTCTGGAACCCACCTGCTCAACCCCTGCCCTTGATGACCTCACCTTAGAAATAACTTCCTAGCCCAAGTTCAAAGTCACCATTCTTTTGTTCCTAAATGTTGCCTTTGTACCAGTCATTTTTTTAAAGAATTTATTTTTAGGGAGAGGGGAAAGGAGGGAGAAAGAGAGGAAGAGAAACATCAATGCGGGGATGCGTCTTCCACCACCCATACTGGGGATCTGGCCCGCAACCCAGGCATGATGCCCTGATTGGGAATCGAACCAGTGACCCTTTGGTTTGCAGGCTGGTGCTCAATCCACTGAGCCACACCAGCCAGGTTACCAGTCATTTTTTAACAAACTAGATGTCCTATTAGAATCTTAAAGCAAGAAAATCCTGCTACCTATAAGTAAGGTGTCTGGAGATTACAGGGTTCCCATGAGCCCCTCAAAGGCAACAGAGCCCAGAGAGAAATGGCCTCTACGTAGCACAGCATGTGCTCTGGAGGCCTTAGCTCGGAGTAAGATGGCATCTCTAAATCACGAAAATCAAATAACATTTGTTCTTTTACCCGTTCGTTCTTTTTTCAATTAACACTTTCTATAAGCATCTATTGTAGGTAAAACTAGAGAGATCATATCATTGTTCATCTAAGCCACAGTGAAAGGGGGGCTAAAAATGATCCCACCAGAATAGCAGGCGAAACCAGAACCACGCTGGGCCAATCAAGATGCCTGCTGTCCCTGGAATGAGACATGATCTCAGCCCTGAAGAAACTGACAGCTGAGCCAGGGAGACAGACAGGAGAGCAAAAAGGCAGACAGATCCAGTAGGCGCTTGATAAATACTTGCTGAATGGGGAAATAACTAAGGTACAAAAAGCTGTGGGTTCACACACACACACACACACACACACACAGTTGTTTCCACCTGGGAGAGTGTTCATTTGGGCTAGGATGAGGGACTGTTGAATGCCTGTAGGGACAGTTGACTGGGGAGAGCAGGGAGAAAGGGCTGCCACGCTGAGTACAGATCCAAAGGGGGGTGTGTGACATGTTTAGGAAACGGTGACCATACAGTGGCTAAGATATAGCTGAAGTCAGGCTGGAAACACTGGGTGTGAGCGACAGGAACCCCTAAAGGTTTAGAGCAACTGCAGTTACGTGACCAATCCTGGATTTTACAAAGAGGACAGTAACATATATTTCTGTATTACTAGTAAGCTGATAGAAAAAAAAATTTTTTAATGTACCTGAGGAAGGATCAAACCATGGTATATCCCTATATTTAAATATTTTGCGGCAATAAAATGAAATAGATCTGTGTGTACCGTCAAGGGAAGGACTCCAAGGCGGAGCACGTGAAGGTGGTATTTTTAAAAAAAAGGAGAAAGAAAAAAGAACCTCAAGCAAAACCATGGATTTCTGTAGAAACATACAGATGTACGAGGTCTGTCCAGAAGGTGTCCAGCCATGTGATATGAAAAAGAGAGACATTTATTGAAGAAGATACAAGATACTAGAAACAATGTACATAGGACAATGATGCCTCAGTCCCCTTCAAAGTAGGCACCTTGGGACCTCACACAGTTCTCCCAGTCACCATCAGCTGCCCTGTCATATTTTCCTGAATCTCATCGACAGTCTGAAATCTCTTCCCTTTCAGAGGTGATTTTAGTTTGGGGGAAAGCCAAAAGTCACAGGGTGCCAATTCTGGGCAGTAGGGGGACTGAGTCACCCGGGTAATTTGATGTTTTGCAAAAAAACTGCATGAGATGTAATACATTAACGGGCAAGTTGTTATGATGAAGCTGCCAATCACCAGTTGCCCATAGCTGTGGCCTTCTGAATCATCCAAATAGTTTCCACAGATTGTTCAAGCTTAATTTGATGCAGATTTGTTGCTCTACTTGCTCAGTCATTTTGAATGCAATGGCCACACAGGACACATGTGCACTCAGTGGCCTCTACCGCCCCCACTGACTAGTACAGTGAAGTCATCATTGTTCACACATGCGCATTCCAGTCCACTCTCCTTGGCTGCCAGGTCACATCGATGTCGTGCAAAACGTTCTTGTTACATTAACCATGGCTGGGCTTTTTCCCGACAGAATGTCGTATATACGTGCAAAGAAAAAGATACGGAACCAATCCCTTGAAACTGACAGTAATAACCACTTCTGGGAAAGGAAGATGACTAAGGGGATTTACGCTAAATTTATCTGTTGTTTGAAATTTACACGTAGTAAGAATTTCATTACCGATGTATTTTTAAATAATTGTTTAAAGCTGTCTGAATCTCTTGGCGTCTTATTTATGCTGAAATCTCCCCATTGTGGTTAGCATAATCTCTTCCCCCTAATAATTCACAGTTCTTATAACCTCTTTTCTTCCCCCAGCTGGGCTTCCTTCCACCAGTTTAAGACTGAGAGCTCCTCACAGGTACTAAATCCTTTACTCCCTTCCCTGTGAGGTGGCTACAATTCTTTTGTCCCACTTTACACAATAGGAAACCAATGCTGCCCTGGCTGGTGTGGCTCAGTGGACTGAGTGCCAGCCTGCGAATCAAAGGGTCACCGGTTCAATTCCCAGTCAGGGCACGTGCCTGGGTTGTGGGCCAGGTTTCCAGTGGTGCGGGGGGGGGGGGGGGGGGGGGGGGG